>WWET01000157.1:999159-1021605 GCA_011038615.1 Limnodynastes dumerilii | reverse complement strand
ATATAATATATATATACCTGATTCAGACCCCTGTAAGTTTTCAATACTTGCGTGGGTCTAAATCTCACGTCTCTGGTGCGGGGTTTTCCATACGGATAGCAAAGCCCACCCAGTCGGATTGGGGTTTCCATGAGGATGGAACAGAGGCTTTGTAACATCTGGCATGCGCTTGCATTGATGTTACAAGCAAGGTGACTTTCGCAATTTGCGCAAGTCCCCTTGCATTCTTAATTGTGAATACGGCCCTCCATGTTAATATAATATGGTGAGTGGGTAGATAACAATAAAAAGAGAAACAATGTATGAATAGTATAAACTGTAAACAATTTTTTAACATTAAACGGTTCACGTTAAAATTTCCATAGTGTTTAACTAGGAATGCTGCAGACAAGAGATGTAATTCCCAATTCTATTGAGCTGAAATGTTTCTTTATATTTAAGATAATGGATGGATTCTAAGGTGTAATCACTAATCAGGTAGCACAATTTATTAAATAAGTAATACAAGATTTCCTACAGAATTCACATCAGTTGGTTATTACGGTATGTTGGTTTTCCTTACATTAATATAATGCAGAATGCCACTGCAATATAGTTATTGATTTTGCTCAATCTGAACTGGTCACTGACGAGACTTCTAGTCTACGGGATTAGTATTGTGCAAGGTAACGGTTCTTATTATTTCAAGATTTAAATTAGTGATAAGGGGCCTGATCCAGAACAACGCTTCGAAGCGAATGTACGCGTGGCGGAGACGTAAAATCGCAGTTTAGAACGCACTGCGCATGCGCACCATAGAAAATACGCACATTCATGTAGCGTAATTGTGAACGTATGGGCCATTCACGTATGTGTCACGTAAATACTTACGTGTGGGCGTGTCAAATTTACGTTACTCCAAAATACGTCTAAAATACGTGAAGTAGGCGGGGGGTGGTATTTAAAGTGTACAGTATGGGCGTAAATTCGTTCAGCCCATACGTACGCGTGCGTATGACAGCGGTTACGTTTGAAAAAGTTAAGGTAAGGTTTGGAAAGCGTATCTTGACAAAATACGTCCGTGCAAGGGGTGTGCCGAGGGGAGTGTAGCGAACTTACGTGCACGAAAATACGCTCCGTGAATAAACGTACGGCAAACGTAGTTCTGGATCTACCCCAAGGTCTACAAAGAAAAGAAAAACAAAATGTTTATTTTCATCCTAAATTAAAAAATAATTCTCAATGAACATTCCACAAAAAAAAAAACCACTACTCTTCTCAGCAGCCCCTCTAGAGGGTCATAAAACATGGACGAATCTGGTGCCCATGGCAGTGCCAATCATTTATAAACAACATTCTGAATCAAACGGGATTATAAGAGCTCATGTTGTTTCTCTCTGACTTCAGGGGTGAAGGACCGGTCCCATATTAAACTTTCCATGCACATCTTTATCCTAATGAGTATAATGGAACATTGAGATGGTCTTTACTACGTCTTTCTCTATTGGAATGACAGAACATGTTTCCTATTAAAAGAAAGTTAATAGACTCAATTTTGTCAGATCAGAGCTACTCCAAATGAGAATTCCATGGAACTAAACTAATGTTTTCCCACATCACATACCAAAGTATACCAGGGTTGCCAACTTTGGGATGATTGCATCATCAAGTCCTATCTTGCCCCTAGCAACACTTGGAATAATAGTGTTGCCAGGCAGGGGGACAAGACTTGAAGCTATGGTTTTCTTTAAAGAAAATTAGAGAGATAAGGGCAAAACCATGTTGATTTCAGGGATGTCATATTTCATCTATTTCCCTATTCCCTCATTCTTCTTACTCCCTGATCAAATTGGGAAGTGTATAGCTGGCCATACACTGGTCTAGGAAATGTCCTGTTATCGACACCCATACACCTCTCCTGTTGGGACCGATAATCCTAGCAGGAGAGGGAGGCACTTAAAAAATAGGGAGCCATTCAGTAAGTTGATCGGGTGCCAAAAGAGCAAATAATAATACCAGAGCATTTATGGCACGTTTATCTGGCATTTTAAAAATGATCCACTAACTAGAGTGATTATTTGCCTGATCACCCTGTGGGTCACTGCAGAGAACGAACCTACTTCGAAAGGGCTGTTCTCTCCTTCTCTCCTAGCTGGTTCCGGACTCGAAGAGGAACCATGCTCCGAATCGTAAGTGGTAAATCCAACCCCAACCCTTTCCCAAATCCTTACCCTAACCCTAAGACTCTCCTCCTCACAGCCTGACCCTAATACTCCCTTCCCCATAGCCTAAACCTAAGACTCCCCTTCCATGAACCTAACTCTAACCCTCCCTTCCCCACAGCCTAACCCTATTACTCCTCCCTTTCCAAAACCCTAACTCCAACCCTCCCTTCCCCAGATAACCCTAAAAGTCCCTGGAGAGGTTACTCACCTCTTTGGTGGGGTCTGTGGAGGGGCATGCCGATCGGCATACTTACTCATTTTAAAATGAATGGCTTCCTCTTTCGAAATGGAGACAGTCGAAATTCAGTTTTCGTCTGTCTTTATTTCTAAAATACATTATTCACAGCAGGGATTCCCACTGGTATGGTCTTGCCCTTGTGAATAAGATGTCCACATCAAAGTAGTCTCTGTGGTGGATATACTATCCTCCAGAACCAGGCCACAATGATATTGAATGTGGAAGGGTACCACATACCCTTTTCAGACCACTCAGACCTTACCTTCCCATTATCTTCCGTATTCTAGATCCCATTCTGTGGCCGGACCAGGAAAGCCTTTCTCCATATCTCTTTCCTAGTTTAGTCCCCGTTACATTTCTACAAATAAGTAAAAAAGTAATAATTACAAAATGGATATAAAATAATGCATATTTCAAAATTTCCCATGCTGTATATCAACTAAGGATAAGTAAGACATCTCCAGAAAACATCCCATGAGAATTTTGTGCCTTTAAAATAAAAGCAAAGTATTTCAATTATTCTGAGTAATGGTGCTACACTAAACGAGCAAGATCCATAATTCATATTCTGCAAACATTATTTGAGTAAACAGGCATGATACCATTTCACATGTCCCCATTGATATCCAGCAGGATATAAACTCTTGTGATTGATTGTATATGTAACAATTAAGAGACTTGTAGTATGCATCACATTTACATAGAGACAAACAAGAAAATGATGAGCCTAACCTGATCACGATCATTACTTTCTCGCAGATTGAATTTTTACTTACATAATACAGCAGTCTGCAGTTCCGTGTTGAAGCGCTGTCTGCTAAAACAAATGTGACAGTTATACTCCAAATATCTATTATTATTGTCGATGAATTAGATGAGCTGTCACAGTGCCTGTGATAAGGGTTATTTTACCTGCTCTTGTTGAATTCTCTGCTCGGTGCACAAGAGATTATGAATGTGAGGGGTGAAACGGCTGAGAGGTGCCTGTGCTTGTCCTATAGAAAGTAAATTATCTTGAAGACCAAAACCCGAGAATGTGTCTGACCTCTAACACTTCTGCTCTTTATTGTAAAACTCACTTGGAGGGATATCAATGAGTTTGAGGCAGTTGTAAATATTTTGGAGGACAAATTATTCTTGTAGCTTTAACTATTCTTACTCTGGAAGTCTACTTTGGGGGGTGGAAGCAGTGGCAAACGCAGGATTTTGGAAGGGGGGTTTCCAATGCGTGTAATACATGTGAGGTATATTATCCTAGCTGCAAACGTTTTGGAGCTCGAAAACGCGGCAAATAAGCTCCGCCGCGTCCTGCTCAAGCTTTAAAAATTACGCCTAGTAATTACCCCTAATAGGATGCACTGTTAAAAAATAAAACATATGTAAAATGACAATGCTGATAATATAGTCGTACTATCTGACTGCCAGGACATGTAAGACATCCAGTAACATTCTCTGTGAAAGCAGGACGTTTATAATATAGATTTGAAAATAATAAAAACTCTACAATAAGGAATTGCTTTGGTTATTGGCTGTAACAAGCCCTGTTCTGATATTTTTTTTAATAGGTGATTTATAAGTTACTTCTTTCACACAGTAAAATAGTAGTTTTATATTGAAGGAACAGATGTAATAGTAATAGCAGCATACAATGCATTAGTAGAGCACATTACACAATGTACACATGTAATAGTAATAGCAGCATACAATGCATTAGTAGAACATTACACAATGTACAGATGTAATAGCAGTATACAATGCATTAGTAGAGCACAAGCACATTACACAATGTACAGATGTAATAGTAAAAGCAGCATACAATGCATTAGTAGAGCACATTACACAATGTACAGACGTAATAGTAATAGCAGTATACAATGCATTAGTAGAGCACAAGCACATTACACAATGTACAGATGTAATAGTAAAAGCAGCATACAATGCATTAGTAGAGCACATTACACAATGTACAGACGTAATAGTAATAGCAGTATACAATGCATTAGTAGAGCACAAGCACATTACACAATGTACAGATGTAATAGTAATAGCAGCATACAATGCATTAGTAGAGCACATTACACAATGTACAGACGTAATAGTAATAGCAGTATACAATGCATTAGTAGAGCACAAGCACATTACACAATGTACAGATGTAATAGTAATAGCAGTATACAATGCATTAGTAGAGCACAAGCACATTACACAATGTACAGATGTAATAGTAATAGCAGTATACAATGCATTAGTAGAGCACAAGCACATTACACAATGTACAGATGTAATAGTAATAGCAGTATACAATGCATTAGTAGAGCACAAGCACATTACACAATGTACAGATGTAATAGTAATAGCAGTATACAATGCATTAGTAGAGCACAAGCACATTACACAATGTACAGATGTAATAGTAATAGCAGTATACAATGCATTAGTAGAGCACAAGCACATTACACAATGTACAGATGTAAAAGTGAGATCTGCAGGAATGCTGAAGACTGGATATTTGTGAGGGCCCTTTGTGTGTGGGGGCCTCCAGGGCGACTGTCCCAATTGCCCTGTGCTTAATTCGGCTCTGCCCACCAATAACTACCAGCTGAAAGCTCACAATACCTCTGCCTAAATCAGGGAATGCTCCAATTAGAAGCTGTGAGTGGAGAGCTATGTAGCAGGTCATAAGATGGTTGCCATCTTGTCCCAAGGCCAAAATTTGCAACAAATACCAGACACCCACAAAAGCAATTAATTGTCCCAAGTGAGGCAAATTATCAACATGCTCAGTGTGCTGGAAAGATAAGCCCTAAAGTTCATAAAAATTTGGAAGCATAGACCTGCCTGTTTCATTTATACAGTTTATTAAAGTTTATTACATTTGTGGAGCATATCCTGTATATTTGCACGAGTTTGTATTGTGTCCATACACCTCTACAGCTATTTCTATATATATATTTTTTTACAAATTACAATTTAATTTCCTTATTCTCATGGAAACAGGCCTCAAAGCGACATAACATTCAGTGCCCCAGTTTTCAACATGCGGTGATATCAATATTATATTACAGACAACGCAACATAAAAATGCAGAGTTTGTGCCTGTAAGATATTGCCTGCAGCAGTAAACCAGGGGTTTTATCATAGTTTTAAGAATTTATCTATTAGGAACGGTGCCTGAATCTGATTTGCTCCAGGGATTTTCTTTGGCCCCAAGTAATTATGGTAAATTTTTATTTCTTTTTAGTATGACTATTTATGGTCATAAAGGACCGGATCCAGACTCCCGCACGCACGCAGTCTGTCCGTCCTAACGAGGGAGCGGTGTGAACTCCCCCTGTCACTCCCCTCTCTCGTTTGTAACAAGTGTGACTTACACTGCCATAAGGCAGCCTTAAGTCACACTTGCGGATCAGTGTTCCGTCCGTCCGACCGCTGATCCGCTCGTAACTGAGGGGGAACCTCTCCCACTGTAGAATTTACATGCTTCCCCACGCCCACCTTGGTGGACGGAGCTGAAGCACAGCCCTAGAAGTTGCAGATAAATTTATTAAGTCTGAAGACGGTCCCCTGTCTTTAGTCGGTATGGATCTGATCCAATGCGTTCAAATCTTATCTTGTGTTTGCCGACCATTACCAGCAATAATGCACACAACTCTAGGGCCAGATTTACTAAGCTGCGGGAACGAATGTCATCTAGTATCTGATTATGCAGTTACTTCAGTCAGACAAAATAATGACATTTTCAAGTCCTAATGAGGTAACCATCGGCTCTGGAGCATTCATAATTATTATGTCCATTGATGGCATATGAGTGGTGTCCAACTGACACATTTCTTTGTTATGTGAAGCAATGAACAGCATTTTCTTACGTGTCAAATAGAGACATTACTCATGTACACTAGGCAGGATTTAACTTGCCTTGATTTCTGTTTAGGCTCTGATGAATCATAGTGGTCCTTAATTTGTGTTATGGTGACACACAGAGCTCGGGAACAGCAAAGTCTCCTCTTGCAGACTGCAAGTATTTATTAGCAGCAGCAGCATTGGTGGATCTGCTATGAAACTAACAAAGCTTGAGCTTCAGGGCCTCTATACCCATAGGGGCCCTGGAGCAATGTATTTTTATTTGTTTGTTTATTTATTTGAACAGGGTTCCCAGAGGGAAGCCATAGCTTGCTGCAAGGGGGCGGTGCTTTATGCAAATCGTGCCATTAAGCCCCGCCCCCTGCCAATCATTCATGAAATCTCTAGCGTTACATGGGATGGACGGGGCTTGATGACATTTTACCGGGATACCGGGAGAACTACCCAAATTCCGGGAGTCTCCCGGATATTCTGGTAGAGTCGGCAACCCTGCCTTAGAATATACTCTACGCAGGGAGAAGGGGTTTCTGAGTACCCAGGAGACCCTTTTGATCAGTGCTGGCTGAAGGACACTATTTACAGCTCTGACCAGAGGTTGGCTCTTATGATCCAGCCAGGCACAGAATAGAGAGCTGCTGTCAGTGTCACTGTGTGCATTGAAGAAGATAACAACGGTTCCCCAGACCTCATTGCTGGTGGGAAGAGGATCACTGTATGACCCATTTTCAAGGACTCCTCCCCATCACCCCGTTCTCCACCATTTGGCCCTGTGGACCTTGTTAGATGTTGTCCTATTGCTACTGCTTGCGAAGGAGCCCCTATAACAGTTTAGGCTTCAAGGCCCCAAAAATGTAGGTCCGCCACTGAGCAGCGGCCTGGGAACAGTCACAATCATACGTATTACAAGTCTACAGGTCTGGCACTGCCTTGGCTTACAACGGCACTATTCAGTGCTGCCAGCATCTGATAGGTGCATGGAGCTCCACCCACTGATTCTATTGGATGGCACTGCTAACGTCATCCTACAATGGTGTTATCATCTACACCAATAAAATAAAAGCATCATCTCCATAGAGTAATATAGGGAAGGAACCCAGATGCAGATGGCAGAATGAGAGGTATCATTGATATCTCTGTCTTTACACTTTCAGTGGCTAACATAGGGGTTTTATGGGGATGTTTCCAATGCTTGCAATACGTGTGGGGTGTATTACAGGTCTGGACATGGCAAATTGCATCTCCAAGCCCCCTAATATACCCTGCATGTAAACCCCACATACATTATAATATGTACCATTCCCAGACCCCTTATATACCTCACATGGGTGTGGGTCTGGCTAAGAAACCAATTGCTTCTACTCTGGAGAGGAGAAGCAATTGGTCCACGGAAAACAGAAGACACTGCAGTGAAAGGTAAGTATGAATTTAACCCCAACCCTTACCCTAACCTTCCCTTACCAGCAGTCTAACACTAAGACTCCATTCTCCGCAGCCTGACCCTAAAACTCTCTTACCCACAGCCTTACCCTAAGACTCCCATTCCATTACCCTAACCCTCCCTTTCCCGCAGCCTAACCCTAACCCTTTCCCGCAGTCTAACCCTAAAACTAGCCTTGACAAAGCCAATTGGGTGAAACGTGCCTTGATGGTAAGGGGACGCCAGGGTGCGCCCGGGTCTCCCTCTGTTTAATTACATCACTGTATTTATAATTTTTAGTCCACCTATTATTGCTCTTGTTATTCAGCTAGTTTTATTGCGCACTTAGAGTCAGAATAGTGACGGATATACTCCGTTTTACACGCTGTGAAGCGCCTAGGCACGTGGATTAGGGTTGTGCATCTGTCTTGACATAAGATTAGGGAGGTTAATGGAGTGCATAATAGGTGGCTATTATATATTTTTGATTCAGCCATTTCTGCATTATCAATTTTTGTTTGGATGTTATATTTTTTCCACTATCTCCCTCCTACCACCATACCCGTGCCCAAATCCCTCACGTACTCTTTGTGATTCATTATTGTGTTACTATATGATACACCACAATACCCATGGACCCAGCATTGTACCAGTGATTTTTATTATCTCCTATATTTCACTTGTTAGAATATTTTATATGTACATCTATTAAAAGTTATGTTTTATTGCTTTGATACCTTATGTGCCTATTACTGGACTTCTCTCATTATTTTTGCTCATGACCCAGATTTCTCATTTACAGTGAGCCATAAATTAGTCCAATTTTCCTCTTCTTCTCGCTTCCTAAGTACTCAGGACTGATGTGGCAGCACCCCCCACATATTTTCAATGCAAACTAGATATTGCATCAGAATTCTATATAGACTCATCTGTACATGAGTTTAGGGGGTAATATAATTTCATAATTACCCATAGTCATAGAGCTTAGCTGTGCGGTTTCTAAATGTGTTCATATGCCATAGTTCTTAACTAGGAAATTGATCACATACTTTTCTTTATAACCCTAAAACTCCCCAGAGAGTGTTACTCAAATCTCCAGTCTGTGCGGTGGGTGCAACGGGTGTCTGCGTTGGCGTTTCCGAACTTCCGTATTTATTAACAGGTTTTTATATAGGGCCAGTAGATCATGTAGCGCTTTACAATTTTATCAATCATTATAAGAAGACTGGGTGGTAACAGACAGAATGGGTAGATAAGAGAGCCCTGCCACAAGCTTACACTCTAAAGGACAATGGGGATTGATACATAAAGACAAGTGCTATATATCACACAATGCACCAGCAAGGTAAAAGTGCTCCGTGCTCCGTATGATCCAGTCACACAGCATTGTTAGTAGCAGGACTGAGGGGAATTTTAGTATGGAAAGTAAAGTTCTCAAGTTGTGTTAATCATTTAACGGAAAGGTAAACTAGATAACACAGTGGTTGTAGATGGGATTGACAAACTATTAAGCAGTAGGTTGTGCAAGTTGATAAGCTTGTCTGAAGAGATGAGTTTTAAGGGAGCACTTGAAAGGTTGGAGAGTAGAGGATAGTCTTATTGGACGAGGAAGGTTATTCCAGATAGTGGGTGCAGCCCTGGAGAAGTCCTGTAACTGGGAATGAGAGCATTTGTTTAGTGTAGAGGAGAACTGTATGTCCTGGGAAGATCTGAGAGAGTGAGCTGGGATATGTCTTGAGATGAGTGAGGCTATGTATGTGGATGCAGTGTTATTGATGGCTTTGTAGGTTAGCAATAACTTTTTGTATTTGATTCTGTAGTATATGGGCAACCACTGTAGAGATGAAGGCCCGGATTCACCCCCCCTGGTCATATTGCACATATGTCCTTAATTTACCGATAATCGCTACTACGCATGCATAGTAGCTTTTTTAAGTAATCTACGTATCGTTACATAGATTGCGTATATGCGATCTTAAAGACTACAACTGGGGATGTGAATCTGGGCTTGAAAGAGTGGAGCAGCTCTAGAAGAGCATTTTGCAAGAAAATTCAGTGTAGCTGTTGCATGCAATATGGATTGTTGAGGGTAGTTTTTAATGTGGGAGTCCAATATATATACTGATATATACTTTATATAGTTATATAGCTATCTCCAGACACCTAATATACCCCACATATAGTACACATTTGAAGATGGCACAGCACCAGTCAGCACTATTTACCAGGCAGACCTGCAGCAGCTGCCTGTCCCTGATTCACTTTAAATAATGAAAGAGACACAAACAGAGCCGTGATCTCTGAGCTACGACTGCAGTCCGGCTTTTCCCATTTGTTTGTTTAAGCTTTAGGATGTGTGTTTGTTTGTGTGTGACCAAATCACTGTGCGCACCACTGCCATTTAGTAAACTTAAACAAAACTTGTTTTCTAGCTATAAAGTCTGAAAACATAATTGTTCTGGTCTTTTAGTTAAAAAAAATAACTGTGCTGTATAGGCTCCTTAGTCTCACAAGACCAGAATTACAATTACCTCCCCTCCATAAAACAAGCCCTTTCCTATACACTATACAGGAAGCTTCATCCATTAAACGTGTAGCAGAGCTTTTTATATACTAGGTATACCACAAGAAGCACCTACTTCATTGACCCACAACTGTATCCTACAGTTCTATGGAGGGCCCCCAATAAATAGTTGTACTAGATCTGGACATTGGTCTGGATTCACAGTTACGTGGTTTTTAGATCTCGCGGTCTTTAGATCACGCTACACAATCTACGTACAGAAATTGTACGTAGATAGCGTAAAAAAGCTACTACGCATGCGTAGTAGCTCAATTCTTAAAACAATGTACGTAAGACGAAAACTACGTAACTGTGAATCCGGACCATTATTCCTGGCATCTTTGCAAAATACACTAATTTATTCTTATGGCTTTACTCTGTCATTTTATACTGATCATTACTGTTTGCCTGTAATATAGTAAATGCTGGCCAGGACTGTTGGGTTTATTATATGATTATGTTCAATATACTGGTCATTGTTGAAATGTACATTATTCTGTAACTATATATTATTACTAGGCAGAGAACAACGATCAGAAGTAAGATCCACATATTTTTGTCTTTAAGTCAAAGAACAATGAATCCAGATCACTACCGGTCCACAACAGCAGATGGCAGCATTGCATAATTAGGCCACACTAAACTATCCAGCAGAGTCAATGCCCTAATTACATTCCAATTTCACAAAAATAATGTGTGATCTCAATGTAAGATTATTTCACATCACATCAGCTTTATCTCCTATGGGCGTAGGGGGAGGGGGTGGTCTGATTAAAGAAAAATGTTGGACATTATTGCAACTAAAGTACTTTTATTTTCTTTGGAGGTAGGAGATCTTTGTTTAGTGTAAAATATTTTATCCCCTATCTAGGCTGAATTGAAATGGTGGCTCCATTATCCTTAGCAAGTTGCCCAACAATGCCTTCCCCTCTATAGCTATAGATACACCCAACAGATATAGGAGTGTGGGTTCCGGTAGTGAACGGTCCTATTTTGATAGAGCTTGGATATCGATTGCTTATGCCTCGATGAGGCATATGAATCGATTCCCGGAGCACTGAAAGCGGTGCTCTGAACGGTGAGCAACCCCACTCCCTAACTCTAACCCTAAGTCTCCCCCTCTCAGCCTATCCCTAAGTCTCCTCCCTCTCAGCCTAACCCTAAGGCCCCACCCCCATGCCTAACCATAAGTATCCCCTCCCGCAGCCTAACCCTAAGTGCCACCCCATACAGCTTAACCTTAGGGTCCCCCCCCACACCCGCATCCTAACCCTAAATCACCCCCCACAGCCTAACCGGAGAGGATTACTCACCTCTCCGGTGGTCTGGCTTGGCAGCGGCGCTGGCGGCTTTTCTGAAAATGAATGGGTGAGTATTCGATATATCGCATTCGAAAGAGGGACGGCCGAAAATAGATTTTCTGCTGCAATCAATGCATACCGTCCACCTGTATTATTTAGGGTGGACCTTCCACGGTTGAGGAAGAAATTGGAAGTCATGTTGCAGTCATTGTAGTACATGACAATATAATATAGTCAATACGGGTAAGTCAAAAACGGACCTGTAGAGTTGCGCTCAGTTCAGAATAGATCATTAGATGTTTTTAGCAGCTAGCCATCTGTTGAGTCTCAGACAGACTCAACTATGCAGAAAATATACAATCTAAAAAGGGTTTGACAGCGCTTGTGAACATCAATAATAATAAAAAATCATAATAATTTTACCAGAATGGCTGAAAATTTAGACCCAAAACGTTTGGTACTTTATGAACAATTGAGTTTACTATTATAAAAAACACAAATAAAATCAGAATGCACAATACATCAATTGTATATATAAGATATAAGGAAAGTGGACGATGATTAAATTACCACTAGTCCTCCTAAACACAAAGGTACAAAGTCATCATCATCATCAGCCTCAGATAGCATCAGCAGAAAATATACTGCATCTAACAATTGAAAAAGCCTTCAGACTCTCCACTTTTTTTTTTTTAGGAACCGAACAACAGTCCTAATAAAACGATCAGCTGGTAAATACCTCTCCAATGGCCCACCTCGGCAGCAGGGGTGTATCTATGGGTCCAGCGCCCCTGGCAAAGTAAGGTACTGATGCCCCCCCATTACCCATTTACTTACCCATTACCCATCATGTGCCTACCTCCAGCTTCCCCCAGTACTCCCATCATGTGCCTCCAGCCCCCTCCCTCCCAGTACTCCCATCATGTGCCTCTAGCCTCCCCCAGTACTCCCATCATGTACTCCAGGCTCCAGCCCCCCAGGTTTTTTTTTTACCTTACCTGTATCCTCCGAGTGGATACGCCCGAGCGAACGTTCGCATTCGCCCGTCGTGCGAATTGTCGTAGCGCTGGATCAGGCCCGAAGTCCCGCGGTCACAGAGAAGCTTGTGACCGCGGGTATCCTAGCAAGCATCCAGCCGCAGTCTGACTCCAGACCAGCACTGCACAAGGCAACACTATCTCTTAGCCATGGGTGGCATCGCCCCCCTTTGGCTGGTGCACCTGGCGGGTGCCATCTTGGCCAAGGGGTAGATACACCTCTGCTCAGCAGGCAAGGAAACGTTCAATTCACCGACGTCCATATGTAGTAAAGGGAGTTCCACTGATCAACTGAACAAATGATTCAGTATTGCGATGGCCACCTTATGCATATAAACGGAGTACTATTGTTCCTAAAAAGTGGAGAGTCTGAAGGCTTTTTCAATGATTAGATGCAGTATAGTTTCTGCTGATGCTATCTGAGGCTGATTGACGTTGTACGTTTGTGTTTAGGAGGACTAGCCAGTCAGTATCCTCTTTACAATTTGATAGTTTAATCATCATCAACTCTTCTTATATTTTATATATATATTTGATGTATTGTGCATGCAGATTTTATTTATGTATTTTTTTATAATAGTAAAGTCAATTGTTCATAAAGTACCAAACGTTCTGGGACTACATCAGCCATTCTGGTAAAATGAAAATAATATAGTGCTTAGACAGTTAAGAGGCGGTCTAGACCAGGCAGGGCCAACCTGCCTACTACTCCCTTAATTTTTTGTCAGTTATCAGCTATGCCTATGCAGATTAAGCATGGTTGCCAACATTTGCAAATGAATATCAAGGAGATTGTAATAGCACCATCAAAGTGCTGCACTGAAGGGTGTATCCCTTGACAAGGTCCACCCATGGGCATGTCTAGCAGTACAAGGAAACCTTTCTCAATAAGAAATGGCAGCATCAGTAGAAAACCCTCCAACATGACCCATTCCATTAGGTACAGAATACTCTGCTTCTCAGTTTCCAACTGTCAATTACTATGGTAACCACCTTTGTTGAAGTGACAAATAGTTTTTTAAATATTATGCAAGTCATTTCACCAGGTGAGTGACAGTTGGAAGCCCAGGTGCGGAGTATATTGCACCTAATAGAATGAGTCATGTTGGAGGGTCTGCAGTAGTTGCGGATTGTTTATCAGTGAATGCATTCTTTTAGTATTTAGGGTAAAGACTAAGAAGGTGATCCAATGATTTCTTATTCTTTATAAAAATGATAAAAGTAGGTGACACTGCAACTGATTAACAAGAAACCAACGTGTAATTTTCGTTTCTGTCTCCCTTATTAAAGTCATGTCGTCTGTGTTAACTGCCTGTCTTTGATTATACCTTAGCCTCCATAGGTCTTAATGCAGGGAAACAGGACACAATTTCATCACGCTGTAATCTTTTCTGAATCTAAATTGAAATCTAGCGTTACTAGGGGCAGGGTGGGACTTGATGACGCAATTTGCCCCACCCCCAATCCCCCATCCCTAGTAATACTAAGAAAAATTACATTGATGGTCAGAGGACGGGGCCTCGAGTGCGATTTGCAGAAAGCATGTTACCAAGCACCCCAACATGCAGGCATCTATGGCTTCACTCCAAGAAATCGCGGAGAGAAGAATCGGCAACCCTGGATAAAGCATGCTGGGACATGTAGTTTCTCAACACCTGGAGAGCCATCGGTATTCATTATAAAGTCTGGGCTTTTTACTCTGTCATAAATCAATGACTATAATTAGTACATATTGGGCCCGATTCAATTATCGATGATGGGATAAAGCTTGCGGTGCGCTTTTCCCCCTCATTTATGGTAAGTAAAAATCAGGTGCGCATAAGAATCCCCGCCAAAAAAAATATGTGGAATTCGCTTTGTGCTGCAAATAATGTGGTTGCGAAGCTAATTAAATCAGGCACATTATATACTGGCATATTAACAGTCATAAGACCATAGACTACATCAAGAACCAAAGGTAAGTACTGTATCAGACAAATGGTTCAACCAGTGTTCCATGAGGAAGAGGGGATTAGAAATACAGTTTAAGGGAGAATGTATTACCCACCTCAACCAATAAAAGGTGTTGAAGGAGTCATGTGACCAAGGGATGTGTAGGACAACCCCACTTTCGTTTGTACTAGCTAGCAGACTTTAGCAAGGCCATTTTCTTACAGGATGCAGTGAATATTTATATTATTCATTTTATATATATCTTTTTCTTTTTTTTTTACTTGAGTTTTATTGCATAGTTTAAAATCCAACAAGAAATATAGATTTCATTTAGACCCATTATACTCATTTCGTCATTTAAATATTTAATCACTTTATATATAATGAGATGTCATGTTTTATTAATACAGATCCTCCATTATTGGTTGGCTTTATGGATTTATTTTCCTGGCACAAAAATACGGAGTGCAGAGGAGAGACTTGAAAGGAGATAAATTTCACCAGCGATGTCGTAGCAGAGTTTTTGCTTTGTTAGAAAAACGCTTGAAATGAACAGATTTCCCTCCAAGCTGCATTGTACACTGTGGATTGCTGTAATTATCTGTGTCAGTTTTCTATTAAAGCCATTACTCACAGCGCTGTATAAAACCAAACAACAGAGTACAAATAGGACGTACCAGAAAGAAACGGCACGGAATCCATATTGACGCAAGAAAGACAAAGACCGTTTTTAAGAAATGTTCTTTTGTATTAAAGAAGGAACCATTACACGGACTGTGTATTTTCATTATTGCATAAAGATGTTGTCTCTCAGCTACAAATATTTTCATCTCAAGTCAATATTCAATCACATTTTTAATGTTTGGATTCACAAAGGAAAGTGCTAATTCAACAAGGTGCTTAATACACGGTTTTTGTGCTGTAAATGGAAAAAAAATTTAAAATAAAGATTTGCTGTTTTTTTTCAGCTGCAAAATGTTTTCTATTTGCAATGCTTAGAATTAATTTGTTAGTAAAGCATGAGGTACAGGCGACACGGAATATAATGAGAGTCGGAACAGTGGGGTTTGGCTTGTGATGGCAAAGTCACGGCAAGGTGAAGCAAGCAAGCAGCAGGTGACACGTCTGATGAAAACAAACATGGGGACATATTACCAATATATCTCAATTTTATCATTTCACTTCAAGCTTCACAAGGACCAGAAAAACACAGACAGGGGAGAAATGTTTATATTACGACAATGTCAAATATACACGATGTGCAGTAATCATCCTACAGAAAGATAGAAAGGAATGGAATTTGATCACATTATCCACATACTCAAAACAGGGGACCCAGATGCAGACTACCGTAAATATGCGTGGAGTGAGCTAAAGAGTTTACGAAAAACAAATCCGATGGCTGGGTGGGATGAGGCTCTTGAATAATATAGGGTGAGGGGGATATTGTACAATTAGATAGCTGTATTCGAAGAAAGCTAAATTAGAATGAAGTCATTAACACATACTTGCCGACTTCTGCAAATAAATATCGTTCTTTTGAAAGAGACTCAATAAAACGTGCCCAAGTGTGTGTTTGGTTTGCAATACTGACTTTTCTTCTGGCTCACACTACTATTTGACATGTATGATCTTTGATGGATTTGCAACATTGACCAACTCAACTTTCAGTACATTTAAAGATCGAGGCTTCGGAACCCTTCTATATTCATTGGAACTGAAAACTCCACTCTTAAACCATGGAAACTGAAATCTGATTTCTTACTACATATGGGCAGTCTTTTTATCGGGAGCAGAACTACCATTACCAGAGGTCGTCATTTGGTGCTGTGTTCCTCCTAATAAAGCACTTCGTTGTCCTCTCATTATCAAGTGATTATTGCCAATTGACAGCCAAACATCACTTTTATATCGGAGGTGAAACTACTGGAATCGAGGGACAACGTTATCCCTGTGCTATAAAGTGCTTATTGTCAACGATTAAATCAAGTCCGATGAGTGACTGTTCTATTGGCTCAAATGACGGTCAGTGTATGGTGCTAATTTCCTGTGAGGCAATTAGCTGTTCAGTAATCAACAGCCTGGTGAATATTATCAGAGCTCCTTATGCCATTATTCTCTACTTTTGGTCTTTTTCATATAAAGGACTGGTGACAAAATGTACATTTCTGCATTTGCTTTCTACATCACTAGTTGAATAATACAAGTAGCGTTCCTTCTTTAAATTTGAAAGCTTGGGACTACCCTGTTTATAATATAGTTCATACATCTCGTAAAGCCTATTAATTCATATATTTTTCAAGCCTTGATTGATACAATTGTCAGTGTTACTTTGTTATATTTTACCTCTTGATATTTTTATTTAGTGGTACCTGGTTTTTTGTAATTAGCAGGGAGACCGTGATAACCATCAAGGACCGTGTTCAGAGATCCGTTTTTCACTAAAGGTCTGTGCGTATTTTTAGGATCGGATCAATTTTGAATCAACTGCACATGTGTAGTAACTTTAATACGCCATCGACGTAGAGGATAAGAGTGGAAATGCATAAGGGATGGACTTCTGAATCAGGCGTGCAAAAATCCGCACCTAAGTGCGACGGAAATATACACACCGAAGGATTTGCATAGAAATGGGCAGGGGGGAGCATTTAGATGATGGAAAGTGGGCGAGCTTACAGTTATAGGGCCGGAAAAGTACGCACATAAGGTCGTAAGTGAGTAAGGCTAGTTAGGGCAAGTCAATGCAGGTCTAACTTTATGTCTGCACGGAGAAAGCAAGGGGAGTGACTGGATTTTTTTGGTGGGTGTAACTTGCTCCGTAGGTGCGTATATTTGCGGTCCGATCGCCAGACGGATCTCTGATTACGGGCCCCAAGGCACTGCACCAGAGGGATGCGTCATAAATGTGATGGCAGATAAAAACCACTTGGCTCATCTAGGCCCGGATTCCCAACACTGGACGTATTGCATACATGTCCAGTGTTTCCCGATATTTGATACGGCGCATGCATAGTATCTTTTTTACATAATCTATGCAACTTTTCGTTATGTAGATTGCGTTGCGTATAGGCAACAAAAAGATACTATGCATACGCAGTATCAAATATCGGGAAACACCGGACGTATATGCAGTACGTCCGGTGTTGTGAATCCAGGCCCTAGTCTCGACCTTTCCAACCCTTGACTTATCCAAAAACGTGTTCCTTACTTACCCCAAGGAACAACATTTATACATTAGGGTTAATTTATTTCGATAATTAATAGTTAACCTTCTGGCATGTGGGGAAAAACCAGAGGCCCCAGAGGAAACCCACACAAAAACAGGGAGATCATGCAAACTCCAGAAAACATAAGGCCTTGCCCAGGAATCGAACTTATGACCAAGTGCTACTCACTGAGCCATTGTGCTGTCCTGTACTGCCAAAGAGGTGTCCTATGAATAGCTCCACCTTTGGGTGTGTCTAACAATAGCAGAAAAACTATTGCTCAATTTAAAAAAAACAAAAAACATTACATTAGTAGTTATTGTTATTTTGTCAGTGAAAAATATATTTTGGACACTGTGAAAAGGAGATCCGCAGACTTGTTATATAGAAATATATATATAATAGTTATATTATATTATATATTATAGAAATGCTAGAAGGTGGTAACAGTGCAGCTGAATTACAAGAGACCAAAATGTATTTTTTTATTTATTTCTGTCTACATTATTGAAATCATGTTTTAGTAACGGTCAATCTTTTATTACTTCTATAGGCCTTAATAGACCTGAAGCTTTAGATTGTAAAACAATTCAGGAGTCAGGTAGCGCACTTCCTCTTCAAAATAATCACTTGAAAAGTTTTAAAGTTATTCCCAGTGAAATATAGACTGTGGGATCATTTGTAATAAAGTCCTAAATAAGTTACATGATCAGCATAACCTTTGATGATTATTAGACTTGAAGGACTAGATCCCGAGATCCAATCACGATGTGCTTTGAGCGCCATATGGCGTGCCAGAGGAGATCTATCCATGAGATTGCATAGGAGGTCACTCCCAACATTTGCATGGAGTCCCAGCAGTTGTAATCTACCTCAAAACAGCAACCTTAAGGGAGGATATTCCCTGCCCTTTACTGTATATTAACATATTAAATCCCTCTCACTTGTAACCTCAACCCGCCCAGCTACAAGAAGCCATCAGAAGGGTCTTTAAATCATATTTGATGACGTGGATTGCACAGGACGTCTACTTACACAGCACACAAAAGTGGACATTTTCTGATGCAGAATTAAAAGGAGTGAGTCAAAAAGCTGAAATCTTAAAGCACAGCATGCAACTTAAACTACAATGGTGTATTGTCATGCCTGTGTGTATTAATGTTATATTCCATATTTCCTTTGCCAAGCTGTGTGTTTAAAAAAAAAAAAAAAAAAATTGTAATAAAAAAAAAGTACACAAATTATAACCTGCATTCTATACAAATTTTCTACAATCCTGGCTAAGGTAAAAATAAATAAATCATGCAATGTATAATGCTTGCTTCACATTATACTGAAGCTTTTTTTCTGTTATAAGAGTATCCTTTTCCTGTCAAATTTTATTTAAAAGGAATTTAGATACAAATCGATGCATTGGCTGAGCTCCTCGTACAATATTAACAGATTTTTCCATTCATACTAATGTACAAAAGTGCTTCACATTTTATTACTATCAGAATACCTGTACTAAGGACATTTAATAAAATTGCAACTAAAACCAGAGAATTTTAAAGACGGTAGCAGATTAATTAATGGTTATACAAAATTAGTTGCTTTAACATTTATACACTTTTCTGTATGAAACGTTTTCATTTTATTGTTACCATAGCAAAGATGGTTTAATTATCAAAGGTTTTTTGTTTGTTTTTTAAACAATTTCTACTGCACAAGGCCTATAAACATCTCTATACACACTATTATAAAAAAAAAAAAAACACCAACAAAAGATAGACTAGTCAGAATAACTGTATGCAATTATATTTACACTATCAGAAAATTAATTGTAATGTTTTGTGTTCCATATTTGCTTGTTAACAAAGTTTTATCAAATGTATCTTTGCACTTGACAATATGGCCTCTCTTTAAAAAAAAAAAAAAAAAAAAAAAAAAAGAGGGTGGGGGTTACCCCTAAAACCAACTGCACAAACTATTTTAAAAAGTTTTTTTGTTGGCATAATTCACAGCGTTTTCATAGAGTGTAGTTTGTATAACACAGAAAATGCGTTAGTGCCAGTCGAAAGACTGATTAACCATCTTGTAAAATCTTTGATTGTGTTCTCTGAAGTGGGAGTACAGTTGCTCTAGAACGGTTTCATTGACTATGGGGTGGGGACGTCCTTTGGACTCATGTAAACACCTTTCTCTTCCATCACTTCGAATGCAGTAAAATCCCTTGGTCTGATTAAAGTAAAAGTTTGAGGATACAATTCTGGGAGGGAGGTCGAGGAACTTCTCGACTTTACGCAGTTCTGTTAGCGGTGTCTTTATCAATGTGTCCCCATCCACTATGTGAATTTGATCTAAAGGGAAATATTTCAGCCATCTTTCCATGTGTACATCATACAAGCTCCTTTGGATAGCCTTATATTTGGTATTAAGTGCCCCATTTTTAATCACTATACCCTCAAACGTTTGGACTGGTTTGTGATTTTCAAGCCTGTTGTAGTACACTTGGGTGTAATCTGATATTACCCTTTCTGTTGGGTCTCTCAGAATAAGAAGCAATTTAATGGAACTGTTCATGCTATGGATCCTTTCTGGTGCCTGCAGCGACGTGAAATACCCTGGCGTCTTCTCAATAGTAATTTGATTTTCATAGGAGAATGGCATAAGACTCTGGTACCAGTCAATCCCTTTGACATAATTTTCATCCCAGTCAAAGAAGTGGACCTCCGTTGCAGCTACCACAATGTTTGGGTGGATGTCCAACATCTCAAGCAAAGCTCTGGTCCCACCTTTTCGAACTCCAACAATGATTGTCTGAGGGGTCCGACGAATTGTACCTGGAGGCTGGGGAGAGTAATGTTCACTCGTGTTGTCAAGTTCCCCCACTTCAAGTTTAAAAGCCTCTGAAAAAGAGGAATTATAAAGAGATGGGTAGTCTACTGGAGAGGTCTGACATTGGGTCAGTAGGAGGAACGCGGAGACCAAATAAACGGCCATGTAGAAGGAAATACGGAAGTCAGTTCCAGGGGATACAAAGTTTGGTTGGTGAGCTTAAGTGAAGAACAGACTGACAAATGCAAGCAATGAAGATTGGGGGGCCAGAAATGGTATCCAAATGCATCTGTCAAGAAAAGAAAAAAAATATATATAGGTTAATATATAATGGACCTCTAGAGAAACAAACACATATGCCCAAAAATAACAATCAACTATTTTCTTTGAAATACAATAACACAACTGTTTGTTAGAGGAAAAAATCATAGTTTCTGTTTTCTTTACATATCTCTAAATATCGGAATAGGCACAACATTAAGGCCTTACATGATCTCTATAGGCCTAACCCAGAGTCTGATCGTAATGGCAAACAAATACTAAACCGCTTTCATTTTAAACAGTAATACAGAATTGTGCTAGGCCTCTTCTCAACTCTAATTCTGTTTATAGTTTACATTTTTCTACCCCTGCAGTTCAACCTGGCTTTTGTGGTGTATACTTTTGCACCTGTTTTACGGGTTCCAAAGTAATTGACCTTAGGCCTAATATTAACCCCTGTCTGGTCACAAGCCAAAGTGATCCAATCCACAGAACCAGATGAAAGCCTTTTATACCAGGCTCCTTAATTAAAGGTGGAGGAAGAAAGAACAATAACGATGACTGACAAAACTGTAGTGTGAGTTCATTTAGAAATTAAGTCTAAATCTTCATACAATACTATAGCTAACAGGGTTGTAACATGGGACACAGTCTACTGGAGTAAACTGTAGCAAAGGTACTGCCCCATGTACCACTTTGACCAGAAAAGTAGACTACAAAGGAGATGAATCTCCGATCCCTATAGAAAGGACACTACTGACTGTTGTATAAGGGGCACAAAACAGAGTGAATAGCATTTTGATTATGATTAAAAAAAACTTTAGCTCCTGCTGTTGAATGGTAAGGTAGTTAAGTGCTAACAATGGTGGGACCTGAAAGGGATGGGCCTTGAAGAAAAAATATGCACCGCCCACACCGTCTTCGGGAGGGATGGATGGATGGATGGATGGATGGATGGATGGATGGATGGATGGATGGATGGATGGATGATCTCGCGAGACCCTTCCCAATTCTCTGTGTCAAGGGCTTCTCACAATCAACATGGTCCATGGTCTTTAGCAAGGGCTACACCACTTGTATTTACTTCACTGAACACTATTAGCCTCCCTTTACCATACACACGCACTCATGCTCAAGAGTTAGAGAGTGGCATCATCACATAAGGACCCTACGGAGTTGTGACGATCTGCATACAATAAATGAACTGCGATCAGATTTCTACAGCTATATTATATTTCTGTGTGCTGATTTTTCTTACATCTTTGTCATGCTTGTATTAAAAAAGCCAAATGATGAACGTGAAAGCACTTCACCAAAATGATTGGCCTGCAGGTGAGTACTGGACTTCAGTGTTCTTCAACATCAATAGCTAATAACTTAAGTTTATTTTTCTAGAAGTGATGGATCGATTGTCAAGAGTACAAAGAGGAAAAAAAAAAAAAAAAAGAAAAAGGGAAGCAGCATTTTACTCAAACTACTATTATTTCTCAAATACTTTATGGCTTCTCATGGATTCATTAAGTAACATTGGACTGGACCCAGACATCTGTGTGTTTACCACAGGCATGGAGGAGGTCTAGCAGTCCACACAAAGGAGGGGAGCATAAGG
>WWET01000157.1:979974-999054 GCA_011038615.1 Limnodynastes dumerilii | reverse complement strand
ATTAAAATTTAAAAGGCCCCCCCCCCCCAACAAGTTTAAGTGGGACGGAGGGATGAGTCTCCCTGATGCCTGGAGATCCATCTCTACGGAACTTAGCGCTGTACACCTTGATTTCTGTACCATGACATCTGGCGCGCTCATACACACTGCCAAAAAATTAGCCGAGTTTGATGAACGGAGGTATGAATCTGGTCCATAATTTTAAAAAACTTTTTGCTAATGAAGAGTTGAAAATAAAGTCACTTAGTAAATATATTGCTATCTAAATGCTAATATGTTGCTGCTCTAGGATAAACCACTTCTCCTCTGTTTTATTCCAGCAGAGGATATCATCTCCTGTCCGTCTTTCACAATGGAAGCATTCAATTTTTCTTTCAACTCTACCTCAACATAGCTGTCTATCAATCAAGAGAATCAACTACCAGACAAGAAATATCTGAAATGCAGAAATAAAAAAAGCTTCAAACACACCATTTCTATTAACCATGCTTTGATAACTCAAACACATTGTAAAGACTAAGTTTCCTTTCTTAACTGTTTTGATTTGTAAGTAAAACATCCCTTTTCTGTATATGTAGCTTCATCATTGTTGTACACAGGGCTACCATGAGAATTATTATTTTAAAGCAGGCATGGCAAGCTGCATAAGACAAAGAGAAAGACAGAAAGAGAGAAAAAGAGAAAGACAGAAAGAGAGAAAAAGAGAAAGACAGAAAGAGAAAGACAGAAAGAGAAAGACAGAAAGAGAGAAAAAGAAAGAGAAAGACAGAAAGAGAAAGACAGAAAGAGAAAGACAGAAAGAGAAAGACAGAAAGAGAAAGACAGAAAGAGAAAGACAGAAAGAGAAAGACAGAAAGAGAAAGACAGAAAGAGAAAGACAGAAAGAGAAAGACAGAAAGAGAAAGACAGAAAGAGAAAGACAGAAAGAGAAAGAGAAAGACAGAAAGAGAAAGAAAAAGAGAAAGACAGAAAGAAAAAGAGAAAGACAGAAAGAAAAAGAGAAAGACAGAAAGAAAAAGAGAAAGACAGAAAGAAAAAGAGAAAGACAGAAAGAAAAAGAGAAAGACAGAAAGAAAAAGAGAAAGACAGAAAGAAAAAGAGAAAGACAGAAAGAAAAAGAGAAAGACAGAAAGAAAAAGAGAAAGACAGAAAGAAAAAGAGAAAGACAGAAAGAAAAAGAGAAAGACAGAAAGAAAAAGAGAAAGACAGAAAGAAAAAGAGAAAGACAGAAAGAAAAAGAGAAAGACAGAAAGAAAAAGAGAAAGACAGAAAGAAAAAGAGAAAGACAGAAAGAAAAAGAGAAAGACAGAAAGAAAAAGAGAAAGACAGAAAGAAAAAGAGAAAGACAGAAAGAAAAAGAGAAAGACAGAAAGAAAAAGAGAAAGACAGAAAGAAAAAGAGAAAGACAGAAAGAAAAAGAGAAAGACAGAAAGAAAAAGAGAAAGACAGAAAGAAAAAGAGAAAGACAGAAAGAAAAAGAGAAAGACAGAAAGAAAAAGAGAAAGACAGAAAGAAAAAGAGAAAGACAGAAAGAGAAAGAAAAAGACAGAAAGAGAAAGAGAAAGACAGAAAGAAAAAGAAAAAGAGAAAGACAGAAAGAAAAAGAAAAAGAGAAAGACAGAAAGAAAAAGAGAAAGACAGAAAGAAAAAGAGAAAGACAGAAAGAAAAAGAGAAAGACAGAAAGAAAAAGAGAAAGACAGAAAGAAAAAGAGAAAGACAGAAAGAAAGACAGAAAGATTTTATTTTATTTTGTGTAGGGATAAGTTATTGGAGAGTGGGTTGTGATGGTGGTGGTGGAAATTAAGTGGCATGGCAGGGGACCCAGAACTCTGTTGTAATGCCGCACATATTTTTAAGTTACTCCGTAGTCATTTAAAATAAAGTCTTGGAATGTAAAATCTAGGAACAGTGTACAATAACTAGCAATAATGTTCTGTCTACTAATGTTTTAGACCCTGGCACACACCATGAAGTGCTGTTAAGTACTCCGGCTGTGACATTTCAGATCACTTTGTACTCAAGATTCTAAAATAGTTGATACCTTCTGACCTAGATTCTCATCGGGCGCTATATACAGAGTCTACTTGACAGCTTGAAAGGAAAAGGCAGACAGCTTTTATTTGGAAGAATTCTACCTGACAGCAGCTAGACAATAAACAAGAACAGCTATCCTTCCGAACATACGTGAATAGCGTATACACAAAGCAAACAGAAATAACGGTAGTTGTATTTGTGGAATGGTGCGCTATTCTTTTAAACCCTTCTAGAAACAGATGTTTTGTATTTGGGATAATGGATTCTTGAGGGAATTTGAAAACCTGACCCAATGATGGGGAGAATATAACAATCTAATTTCAATATAGTGGTCATGGCTTTAGCAATTCACAGAGCACCAAGATGTGGTCGTTCACATTTGGATCCTCTTCAGCTGAGAAGGGTTGTTATTCCACAGCAGCTATTTTAAAGGCTCTAAGGGGTGTCTCCTGAGGTAAGTTAGTTCTGAATAAAAAGAGATAGATAGATAGATAGATAGATAGATAGATAGATAGATAGATAGATAGATAGATATGAGATAGATAGATAGATAGATATGAGATAGATAGATAGATAGATAGATAGATAGATAACCCAGCATTAGGACTCATCGTTAGAGTTAGGACCACCATATGCAGAAAGGCCTTGATGGTGGCTGGTGGCTTATATATTTGCAAATCTGTGTAACGGACATCTCTGTTTTTTTTTACAGATAGAACGGTATTGTCTGTTACTGGTTAATTTCAGTATTGCTGGGACATTTCCTTTCCAGTGTCTGTTGGTAGCAGATGACCCTCAGCCTTCCATGCACGTTTGCACTAGCCTATAAATTAAACTTCCATTTTGTATGTACACTTGGTTCCTCTTTTTTTTTTTGTTTTAGGCACCTGCTTCTTTTTTATATTTTCCACACCAAAGCATCGATTACATTTGTATCTTTACAGTCTTCAGTGGATGTCAACTCAAGGTCATGCACTCATGCTGTACTTTCTAACAACTGCCCCAGAACGTCCTGAAGGCTCCTGACTTTTATTTTGCCCACATGATGACTGGATTTATTTAAATAACAGGTTTTTACATAGCACCACCCTATCAGTCTATATCTGTGCCAGCAAAACACATTTAAAAAACGGAGACATACAAACCTCACACTGCTGAAACCTGTTACTTAAGGCCCTTGAAAACAACAACAACTGCTTTGGTTCATTCCCAATGCACTGATTTGCACTATTAATATACACTCACAGAAGCACAATATTGTTCCACTTTTTATTGTTAGATGCCTTATTTGCATGTAAATAATCAGTATTTTGCATAGACAAAGTATACAGTTGAAATTAGCATTTATAATCATAACATCAGCTATTTATCAAAGCATTAATTATTAAAGTCAAACATGGTACTTTCATCTGCTGAGCCAGAATTAACAGAGGGGGAGAGAGAGGAAAGAGAGATCTGGCTAAGAGGAATACAAACAAGTATCCAGGAAGTACAGAATTCTAGGGATGCCAGTCCCCTGAAGGCGTTGGACACTGTATGCTCAGTCATTTAATCAAAAGTATATATAATTAGCAAAATCATATTTATACTAATGTATTCACATATTCATTAGCAGCATATGCTAAATTGTATTCCATTGAATTTGTATCTGTCATGATACAACTGAAACGTTGAACTTGATGAATTACATATATTGATGTAATAAAGCAACCCAGTTTGGGGATTCAACCTTGAAAAAGAGTCCCCAGATGTGCAGTCTGCACCTATTGAAATACATATGTACATACATACATATCCAAGACAGAGGTTGCTTCAAATCAGTTTATAAAGTAATATATATGACCGGTGCACAAGGTAAGGGGAATTTGCACAACAAAACAAACAAACATGGCCTAGCACTCTAGCCATTACACAGTTACTAATCATTGGGGTAGATCCAGAACTATGTGTGCCGTACGTTTATTCGCGGAGCGTATTTTCGTACACGTAAGTTCGCTACACTACCCTCAGCACACCCCTTGCACGGACGTATTTTGTCAAAATACGCTACCCAAACCCTACTTCACGTAAAACGCACATATTGTTGACCAACGTAAAATTGGCACGGCCACACGTAAGTATTTACGTGACACATACGTGAATCTCCCATACGTTCACAATTACGCTACGTGAATGTGCGTATTTTCTATGGTGCGCATGCGCAGTGCGTACGTAACTGCGAATTTACGTCTCCGCCACGCGTAAAATCGCGGAAAAGCGTAGTTCTGGATCTGCCCCCATGATCTTTTATCGTTAAAATAAAAGTCAGAGAATTAGTTAGCAATATAAATTACTTTATTACTGGATCAGGCCCCATGTCCTTAGCCGGCTACTATGGGCCAGATTTAGACTTCCGTCAGGTGTCCGTAAGGTAGAGAGCATGTCCCGGGCAGAGGTTCTGCAGTGGATATCCGTAGGAGTTCGGGGTGTGCCATGCATTCCACATGCCTAAACCCTGCGATGGAGATGGGGTTAGGCATGCAGAATAGGTTGTTAGGACAGCAAAAAGCAGTTCTGTGCGGATCTGTGTGTGATTGGACACAGATGTGTACAGAACCGTTAATGTTGCTATACGGCTGCAGCTTTTATAAAGTGTGCACAAGAGGGGGGATGACCCGGGAGCTCAGTTTCCTCTTCTGTGCGGAATTCAACATATCTGTAATTATCTTATCAGCTAGTGTGTGACATGGACCAATCTGTCTGAATGTATATATTATGGTCTAAAAACACCGTCCAGATGTGCTCTACGATGTTACACTAAATGGTGGTTGCTCAAATCAATGTATAGGTTGATATAAACGGAGTCCTACAAAAACACTCTAGGCGAAACGCCCGTTTAGGGCCAGCATTAGCTAACGGGCATATTATTGCAGCCTTTATGCTTCTAAAGTGGTATGTACGTAATACTCAACGTTTCATGGATGCCTCATTGATTAACATTATATTTCCCCTTACTGTGATTTTATTACTGTCTCATTAAAATATGGTTTCTAATATCTAAGATACTTGTTTGTTTCTATGGGGAATTGCAAAATTACTTAAATTGATTTTATGGAAATTTGTGCACTTCAGAATTGGTTAACTTTGACTTCTTTATCTATATGGTAGTTTATTTTTCTATGCAACTTTATTTACTAATGAGGTAGCACATCCCCATATAGGGAGTTTATTCTCTATATTATTGTGAGTCAGTGCGGTCTGTTCTTGAATGTAATATAATATTAAACAGGTGTAATGCTAAGCAAGGAGCATGTCTCGGAATAGTGGCTGACACAGTTATTTTGTGGGAACCTCCGAGGTGGGTTTTGCTCTCAATTTAATAACAGCCCATATACAGCTCAATATAAGGGCTCTCACAGTTTACAGTTAAGACCAATCAATGGCAGAAAAACATTTAAAAATAGCAGGAGGCTTATCATATTTCTGCACTTTAATTTACAGATAGAAGGGCAGGTAACTTACTGGTTAATAGCAAACGCGCTGCTTTTATAGCAATATTGCAACCAGAATTCCTATTTAAAATTTATACAAAGTGGAATATGTGTATGAGGTAAATTAAGACTTATTCCATTCAACACATCAGTCCAAAAGCTTAATATATTATCATTTATTTATAAGGCCCCACAAGGTGTCCGCAGCGCCGTACAATATAGACTGTACAATATAGACTGTATGTAGTCCATTTCTGAATTGTAGTTTCTTTATGAATCACAGATAAATCCTAAAAAGTCTCCATGGCATATGTCGAAACAGAAAATTAATAACTTAAAATCTATGACATTCATTGTATAGCGAGAGAACAAAGGATCACAAAAGAGCGAGAAAATACGCACGCGAACGCTTGCGCATTCGTTTGCGTGCGCGTTTGCACTTTTTTAATATTCGATGATGACCTCACATAACAATATTAATAAACATAATACGGAGCTTGTAACCACTTAATGTATAAAACATTTTCTGTTTATTAAAATTGCGTATTTTCTCTATAGACTGAGTAAACAAGGAAAGATCGCCGAGCAGCGTATGAACGTTCGATGTATGTCATGTTAAGTATCGTAGGGTAGCTTAAATTATGATAAATATTGTTAGCTACACGCTGTTAAGACCGCATGTCTGCAGCAGTAGTTAGCGCAATGCATAGGTTAGCTTAATATTTTGTATGAATGTGTGACGGAAGTTACTTCGACCCCCCAAGGAGAAGAACAAAAGGATGTCCAGGACCAATGGGAGACCATCTGAAGACAAAGACCAATGGAGAAGCGATTATCAGCAGAGGATTGAAATCGCTCCAATCAAGCGGGAGTTCGGCGGCCCTTTTCATCTGTGGACTTTAAATAGACTTTGATTTGGGACATTGGGATACTTCTTTTCCTGTGGGACGATTGGATTGACGTCTTGTCCGCCGGTTGGATGCACTGCGATTGTTGCTGTTGGAATCTGTGCCTTGTCGTTACCCTGTACTACTGAGTAAATACGGTTTCGTAAGTTGAAACGATCTTTCGCATCTGTGCTATTTTTCGGTATTGCGATCCGAACTTTCGGATCATAGCTGTTAATTACGTACTGGTCCACGGGCAGTACTTTTGGGGTACTTATTTAATACACAATATTAACACATAAAATGCAAGGAATGCTAAAAAAAAAAAAAAAATCTATATATACAAATTTTATTATATAAATACAGAGTAAGAATTACACCAAAAGAGGGAAAAGTTTTAGTCGTACGAAAGAAAGTCCACACCAGTCTGCAGATTTAAAGACCTAAAGGGACTAATCAATGCATTTCAGGACTGGCCCTTACTACAGTCCCCTTATTGCGTATTTGAATGTAAATATTTATCCTAGCAATCTTAATTTCTGTCTCCCACTATCTGTGGCATCTGAATGGACACAGTGGCAAATTCACATGGTCCTATGACCACACTATGCTTGGCATTAAGTACGCTGGGGGTAACGGGCTCCAGGCTCCGAGTCTAGAGTCTAAGGGCCATGGATGCAGTCCATTTTCCTGGCTCCCCATTGGTTCTTTTGTGATACCTTTAAATCCAATTGAAAAGAAACCGGCACAATAATTGTACATCACGATAAAGCCTTTTTTAGTACAGGCAATACCCTCCGCTTGGTTCTATTAAGTAAAGAATATATTTGAGGTTAATTTATCTTTAAGATGAAATAATTGGATAGAGCACGGCTGGTTTTGCTACACTGGAAAATAGATTTTCTGCCCTATTAACAAGCACTGTGTTAATTAGTAAAGTCAGCTTTGTATAACGCAACCAATGTTAGATTGCAGATCTCCACAAGTACAGCAGGTGTGGGTAAAATGGTTCGCGAGCTGTAGAGAGAGATTTGTATAGAAAATGTCAGCTTGTACAAGCCCTCATCTGTTATTTAGGGAAGGTTAGATTTTCCATTTCTCCAGGTCATGAAAAGGTTCCAAGACAAGTGAACAGTGAGGGTGAACAGCGTGATGAAGCGGTTGTTGGCATAAGGTCACACAATCAGGACACCAAATGTCCTCTACTATAGAACAGAAAATACAAGTTTATCAGCACAGAACATATTTCATTCCAGTGCGTTATATTACTAGTCACAAAACCGCACGCTAAAATACACCTGTTACCATAAACAGAAAACAATATAAATTAATTGCGAGGATATACACGGCTTCACACTTTTGTTGATCGTATTTATTGAAAACATCTGCAGCATTCAAGCCACAGCTGGTACCAATACCAATTAATTACAGAAAGTGGATAAAGAAGATAGAAATTACATAAGTGATTTTTCCTATTAGCGAACTAAATTGTGATATTTATATTTTAACTGAACATAGGGGGAAAAAAATGATTGCAATGCATTGTGGTGTTTTTACCAGTGTTGCAAAGCTAACTGTAGAATGTTCTGCTCAATAATATCAACAATGTTGTAAATTGCTTTATGAGAGAATCAGATTCTTAGATCATTTTTATACCCATTGATGACACACGTGACGTTTATTTAAAAGGCAAAAGAAAGAATATAGATTATATATTTGTTTTAACCTGCCCTCCGCAATAGATTGATTATACACCATAAACTGTAATATCCTCTTTTATAAGTTGCAAATCCAATTTTTATTCATTTAAATATTCCAAATGGCAACATTCCGTACAATTATTAAAAGAAAACATATGTTTAACAAAGACCAAATATATAAAGACCAGACAAATGTCTACTTGGATATATAAATACATAAACTCAAGAATTATGTATTACAAATTATAGAAATCTATATACAAGCTCATAAACAAAAAAATCTTATATATTATTTTATTATAAACCATTTAAAATGTTCCAAATCTGTTGGTTACATATCACTGCTATTTTGATTAGATTTTTTGTGAAGTCAAAGATTGAATGAAGAATTGACTAGTTTAAGAGTATTTAATACGGTATTAGAATATAACAAATTATTTATTGCAAGACATCAATGTGGCCAATTGCATAAGTCCTTGCACCAAGTTAACAAATGGGTTTGAGATAAGCAAGTTCCTACCAGATAACACAAGCTGATGAATATTCATAGTCATAGGCTCCTGTGCAGTCAATGGGGGTGACCCAGATTTGGAAGTAAGAGCAAATTCTGCACCTTAATAAAACCATGTTGAACTGCAGAAGGGAGGGATGGGGGGGGGGGCTTAAAAGGTGCAAACAGAATAAGTTAGGAGGCGAGGTTTAGTAGCACAACTTTAATTAAAAATAAAGCTGGTATTTGTGTACAGTTATTAAAAATCAGCCAGTATTTGCACTGCATGCATAAAAATTTAAGTAACTTGTACCCTTCAGATTGCAATGGTTTGTCCAGCTGCAAATTTGTACCTTTTGGTGCAATTGCGCCTAGAACTGGATCATTGCCAGTGTGTCCCCGTTTAGACATATTTTAAGTCCAATTCAATGTCTCTGTATGGCTTATTATTACCCTTTTGACGGTTAGTTTCCTTATCCGAATTTGGCGACTGTGGAAGTTCATAATGACTCCATAACCCAAAGCCTTCTATATTGGTTGCTAGGATATGCATACGATCTGCATAGGATTGTCTTAGTCACATGTGGAGCCTTGTACAATCATATGTAGGTTTAAATCTTTACCAGTTATCTAGGACACCTTTCTCTATCATCTGAGGTATTCGGTGAGTGTTGTCAGTCCCCCGCTTAGAAACTCTGCTTTCCGAAATTGGAACATCCGGAAGTTCCTTTGCAGATGTCCCTATTTCGAATGTTTTTTAGAATGGGTGAGTATGCCATTCTACATCACCCACTCACCTTCGGAAATGGCGATATCCTTCCTTCGCTGGTATCACCGGACCAAGGGACAGGTGAGTAAACTATCTGTGCAGGGTAGGGAGGGTTAGGGTCAGGCTGTAGGGTTTAGGGTCAGGCTGCAAGTAAGGGAGGGTTAGGGCAGGCTGCAAGTAAGGGAGGGTTAGGGTAAGGCTGCCAGGAGAGGAGGGTTAGGGTAGTGAGAGGGGAGGGTCAGGAGTGGGGACTATTTTAACTTACTTTTCAGAGCACAGAGATTTCGGTGCTCCGTGGATCGATTGCTATTCCCCCTCGAGGAATATGCAATCGAAATCCCAGCCAGTTAGCAACTGGTTGGAAGGAAACGGCTGTTTAAAAAAATCAGCCGTTCGGACCGGAGCCCCACACCCTTCGGTGAGGATGGTAATGTGAAAGGCATTTAATCTCATTCTACTAACTAATCGGTCCAGACAGCAATTTGATAATGACCGTATCTATTAGCTATGAGTTCCTGGTTCTGCTGGTGACCTTGGACTCTCTGTCGATACACCTATTGTTCCAGATCCCTGGTCCTGGTTTTCAGTACTGGCAATTCTAGGTATTTTTCTTCCTACTCTCAGGTAGTCTATCTACTCAGCAGATTTATCACATTGATCACACAAACGGGGCTCTGGGCCTGTCTCAATCTTACTTCAGGAATGAACATTGTATTGTGGACATTGGTCTTCAGTCCATTGGACTATCACCTGCAGCAAGCACATCCAGTCATCGGTTCTAGTTCTCTGAATTATTATACAGGGTTTCTTGCTTTGCCTGCGATTGATCACTTACTTCTGCCTGGTGTCCTTTGTGGCAGTACTGCGACTGTTAACTGTGTATTTTTAATTTTTTTATTTTTTTAATAAACCAGTTTCCGGCTTTCACCATCACGACAGCCTCATTCTCAGTATCCTTGTACCAGTATGTGGTTGCCAATCCGGCTAGCTGAACTCAGAAAGTGAATACAGCCTTCAACTTGGTAAATAATTCTAACTGTTCCCAATCGCAAGAAGCTGCGACAGGCTCAGGTTAGGGTTAAGGCTCAAGAAGGGAGAGTTAGGGCTTAAAGGGAAAGTTAGGGTTGGGCTGCGGGATACAGAGGGTTAGGACTCAAAAAGTGGAAGGTTAGGTTTAGGCTGCAGGAAACTGAGTGTTAGGGGAAGCTTAAGGGTAGGGCTAGGATGCAGGTTCTTACCTGTCAATGGATCTCTTTTTGCAACTGCGGGAGTTGCATCACCACCGCTATAGAAAATGAAGACTGCCATACGATGGCCTGTCACAATACATCATACCCACAAAGCACACCCCTTGTACCTACAGCAAGCGTCCAGTAAAAAGTGGGGTTAATCACGCATGCATAGTCGCTTATTTACTCTATCTACCGCGCTTACACAATCTACATAAAGAAATGGTGCGTAGATATCCTAAATAAGCTACTATGCATGTATAGTAGCTCAATTGTATAAAAAACGTAAGATAAAAACGTAAAATACGTAAGATGAACACAACGTAACTGTGAATCCGGACCTAAATTCATAAGCCTTCATTAATTCCACCAAAACAATCATGAATCACACAATACATGATCTATCCCTTTAAGCAGAGAGGAAAAACAACGGAATATCATCGGTTAAACATGAAAATGTATTCTCTCTCTAAGTAGTTTAGAGACCTTGAACTCATTCTATCATTCTCACAAAGATTAAATTAAAAAACTTGTATAAACCTTTTGCTGAATTGTACAAATAAATCCACTTTCAGACAAGCATATCTGAATACGGCATCCTGAATTATTTATCACACAAATAAATATGTATATGTGCTTTTATTAGGATGGGTTCAAGATCATAGCAAGGATCTGTCAGAATGGAGTTTATAAATAGTTAACATAATTTCTGTCCTATTATAATGCAGTTGTTGACTATAGATCAGACTAAATCATTCAGTGCATTATTCACCCTACAGTAAGCCAATACTGTATTATTCCACTGCAGGGTGCCTGGAGACATGGCATCATTAAGTGGTAGGTCTACATACAGGTCAGAACGAAATTCATAAATAAAATATCCATTTTGTCACTAGTGATTATGACCTTGGGATATTTGGGTGCCAAAAACATGTCTGCCACTAAAACTTTACCCAGAATCCTCTCCAAAACTAAATTATTAAGATGTATAGAACTCTTATATTACAGATACAACCAGGGCAAGTAGGGCTGGATCCAGACTTAAGTGCTTGAAATGAGTTACTCCTGGGCTAAACCATGGTGATTGCAGGGGAGTCATATTTCATCTGTTGCAAACAGTATTAGAGTTGAGAGGTGATGTTTCCTATCCCAAGTCTAAATAACAGTGTGATAGTAAAGCTGGTCAGTATCTGTGTGCAGTAAGCAATTCAAAGATATATCCCTGCATGCAAAGAATACAATTACCTTGACTCCCCCTGAAATCAACATGGTTTAGCCCAGGAGTAACTCATTTCAAGCACTTGCTTAAGTCTGGATCCAGCCCATAGTATTCATATATGCACACAAACAAATACTGACGCATTTTCCAAATCTTGTAAGGGCCAGATCAAGCTTTGTGGGGGTCCTAGGGTAACCACATTGTGGGGACCCTGCCAATAAAATGGAAAGAACATTTCATTAGTGAATTTATTTTTTATGGTCTCCCTCCCCCCACTTTTGTACCCCCCAATCCTAGTCCCTCTACTCCCCATATTCTCTTTACTGCTCTATTCTCACTTGTCCAACACACTTTCCCCCTCTATCCTCTTTAACATTCCCAGACCCATTTTGTCCCATAAACCCTCTCTCTGCTTTCCCTGCAAGCGTCCCCACCTCCCTTTCCAGGTCACTGTACCTTACCTAACTTCCCCCGCCCACTTATTTTGCCTAGAACCCCCTTTACACCCCATTTACTTACCCCTTAGCTTCTCTTCTTTTTCCCTTTACTGTTAGTAATACACCAGGCAGAATGAAATACGGTGCTACTCTTTGTAGGTTATAGTTCATCGCTCTGATGATCAGTCTTTCGACAGATTACTTTGCGGCACTACAGGGACGACGGCTGTCCGTTTTAGTCAGCTTCTGGAGAGACCGCATCGTTCCCATGACAGCTGTCTCTAGTGACAGATACGTTTTTTTTTAATCCTAACCCTAAAACATCCCCTTCCTGCAAACTAAGCTTAACCATCCCCTTTCTGCAGCCTAACCTAACCATCCCCATCTGGCAGCCTAATCTTAACCCTCTCAACCATCCAAACATTGGGCTGGATCCAGACCAACGCATGTCTTACGGACATGCGTGGTCTTTAGTTACATCAGCGTAGCAGGGAGTGCAAAATGCTTACGTGTCTAGATTCCTACCTTAAAATTTACAACTTGGTGTAATAGGCCTTCCCCCGCTCTGCTCCCTAATTTAAATGCCTATCTCCGCCTATATGGCGGAGATTCGGCATACGTAAACAGCTGGCCGGCCACTTTAACATACCGGCCAGCATACGTACGAAGGCCGGCACGCTAGCATAGTTATGATGTAAGCATGTGCACATCATAGCTGACAGGAGAATTACGCACGCAGAGTGCGTCATTCCACTGGCGTCCGTAACCCAGGATCGGGGCCATTACTCCTTTGTGTAATGGATACTGAATTAATTGCAAGTTGCAGAAAAGCTGTAAAATTGATCAATGACAGCAACTATAACGAAATAAAAAAAAATACTGCCATTTACCTATAACAGAAACACAATAGCTGGATTTACAATTCTGCTCAGTTTTGATAATCATAGCAACCTAAAGGGATGGATGTAGTCACTGCTCCAAACGGCCGATTTCCAGCACTGATATGATACAGGTGACAGCTGAATTGTGGCTGTATCAGTGTCAGAAATAGTATGAAAATAGAAAATGCCTCTTGGGAACAGGTAGTATGTAGAAATTCCCCTTACTGCAACAATGACCCGTTTCCAATAGAGGGTAGGTTAGGGTTGGAATGTGGGGCATGGAGGATTAAGGGTAGGCTTCTAAAAGGGAAGTTTAGGGTTAGGCTGCAGGACAGGGAGGGTTAAGGGTAGGCTGCTAAAAGGGAAGTTTAAGGTTAGGCTGCAGTATAAGGAGAGTTAGGGTTAGGGGATGGTTAACATACCTGTCACCATTGACAATGCTTGTTTCCTGGAAAGATCTTGCGATAACATGGCCGTTGCTGCTTTATAGTCGGGTTGTAGTTTGTCACCAATCAGACATTCTATGCAGCAAACTACACCCCAACATTAGGCACATGGCACACAATTTAGTGAGATGCGTTGAATCGCCCCTCTGAGCATCATCAGCAGAGTGCACTGCAAAATACAACCTTTACAAGACATTCTAATTAGGTGTTTGGCAGCTTGTGGAACAGTTTAATTTTTTTTATTTTTTTTGGAACCTCCCCTTCCGAGAGAGATTTGAAAATTGAGACAATGGGCATCTGCTAAGAAGTACTTACATGTTTTATAAATCTATGTTATTGATCTTTTAGTCAGCATGTAAATAGCTACTGAATGAAGGGAAAGATTTTCTCTGTTACTGTCTAATTCAGAGGACTAACAAATTAGTGTATATCACAGTCAAGGCAGCAGGCATGGATAACATCCCAGCATGTTGCCTTCAGGATATGTCAAAATGATCAAACAAATCTCTCTCACACGCTGTCCTGACGTTTGACACTATCCCTTTAAAATATCATCTGCATATTAAAACAATGTGACCAGGGCAGCGTTGTCATATGTTGTGCTGCGCATTTTCCTTTCTCCCTGAACTCGAAGCACCCGAGGCGTTCATCTGCTGACCTGCATCTGCAATCTGTACTGTAATCTGTGATCTAGCAGACACGAGGCACTGTGCACATAATGAGGAGCAGTCAGCAGTCTACAGCAAAGGCTGTGTAAAGCAATATACCTAATAAACACTGCAACGCAGGGCTGTTTAGGGTTGCAAACTCATAACAGTATAAAGGGCTCTTGTTTTGATGGATTTACAAGGGAAATAGAAAATGTAATACGCTGACCAGATTTAATCTGACATAATTGCTGTGCATGTTTGCATTTATTACTATGACCTAATGCTTGTTTGGCTGAAAAAAATAATTAAAAAAGGATACGATCATGAAAATAATTAGATCTTTAAAAGTGTAGAAGTTGTATACAGAGATCTCACACAAGACACTACAAAAACTCTCATTCATGCACTAATCATCTCCCGCATTGATTATTGCAATGCTCACCTTATTGGACTCCTACATCATCTGTCAATCTCTACACTGGTTACCTGTATTTCACAGAATCAAATACAAGATCATCGTGCTAACCTACAAAGCCATCAACAAGACTGCACTCACCTACATATTCTCACTCATCTCAAGATATATCCCAGCTCTCCACTCTCTCAGATCTTCATAGGACATACAGCTCTCCTCAACACTAAACAAATGCTCGGATTCCAGGGTTACAGGACTTCTCCAGGGCTGCACTCACTCTCTGGAATAACCATCCTTGCCCACTAAGACTATCCTCTACTTTCCAAACCTTCAAGCACTCTTAAAAATCACCTCTTCAGACAAGCGTACAAAATTCCTCAACCTACTTCCTAACATTTGTCTACCCTATTCTCAACTACTATGATATCTGGATCGCCTTTCATGATTTAAACAAACTTGGTCGCTTTCTCTCCATACTAAAATTTCCCCTTGGTTTCGCTACTAACACTGCTGTGTGACTGGACCACTGTGCACGCTTACCATGCAAGCTGGTCGGTTGTGTGATTTATAGCACTTGCCCTTATGTATCAATCCCCAATATCCTATAGAGTGTAAGCTTGACCCGCTCACCTACCCAGTCTGTCTGTTACCACCCAGTCTTGTTATAATGATTGTTAAAATGGTAAATCGCTACGTAATCTGATGGCGCTATATAAATACTTGTAAATAAATAAATATATATGGTAGCCAATTGATGTATAGGGCACAAACACTGTGATAAACTGGCCAAATCTTTTACATCATTAATATGAAAAAGGATAGGATGTGGGTCCCCACTAAGAACATCCCTATTTCGATAGGAACATTCTCTTCCAGCCAGTTTCGAACTAGCTGGGATATCAATTGCTTCTGCCTCTATGAGGCATAGCAATCTATCCCCGGTGAACCGAACACGGTGCTCCGATAGGCAAGAATAGAAAGTAACCCTAACCCTCCCTTCTCTATAGCCTAATCCTAAGACCCCCCCTCCCCACAGCCTGACCCTAACCCTTCCTTCCTAAGAACCGAACCCTAAACCCCACCTAACAGTAAGTCCCCGGAGAGATTACTCACCTCTCCGGAGCGGTCAGCAGCGGGTCCGGTGAAAATGAATGGGTGAGAATGTCGATTGGCACACTCACCCATTCATAAAAAAAAAGAAAAAGAAAATAAAAATCTAAATTGGCTGCCATTCGAAATAGAGATAGACGAAAAGGAACTTAGAGCTATCTCTATTTCTGAAAGGAAGCCCATCGGAGCGGGGTCTCACACCGATACAATATGAGCAAGACAGAGTCTGGCCAAGCAGACACTGCACTGGAGTGACCTTTTCAGTATTGTGGATATATCAGTGGTTGTAGTGGAAATTTAGAAGTGGCAGTATGAAAATATAGAAATAATAGAAGTGAATGGAGATTTATAGCTTTTTAATTAAACCAAGGGAGAGGCGACAGTATAGCAAACCACCGTATACCCCCTCACTTCAAGCCCGATATATTACATGGCAGGAAGAAGCGAGAGCTGTTATATAGTATACAATTAAAACAGCAGTTTTTCTTGGTATTTTTTCACGCTCTTCACTTTCCTAATTGACCCAATAATTAGTAGTATAAATTTTAATAAGAAATATAACAAGGATTATAATAAGAATAAGGATTTCTGTTCACCCCCTCTCCTCCGCTCACACCAGCAGTCCACTTCCATCCCCCTCCTTATGTCTTCTGTAAGTTCTTCCCTCCCACTTCGTGTGTTAGCTCATGTGAGCAGGGCCCTCCATCCTAGTGTTGTTCCCTTTTCCACCACTCCCCCTCACTTCATACCCTCTTTTCCCCCTCTGCTAACCTTTTACCCCATCCCTACCTTGTAGCTCCCTCTCAACCTCCCACTGCGCTCTATCCCCTCCTCCCTGATCTACTAAGCTTGACACCTTGTATTTTGCCTTGCCTTCTGTGCTTGCTTCACTTTATTGTATTTTTGTGATATTTTTAGATTATATTTGATTATGTACTATGCTGCCAATTCCTACTCTATATATCTGTACTGTATTTTGTATGGCACTGCAGACACCTTGTGGCACTTTATAAATAAAATATTGTATATTTGGTAGGTGCTTGTATATTTCCTGGCTATTTGCTATAATGATCATTTATTATGATTAGAAAAACATTTAACCTTTATACGGCTTTGAGGGGCAATTCCATAAACTGCATATTCTGAGCAAAAAAGTCCATATCATCACCAATATGTAGGTCTGCATTTACCATCTGCTTGGAATGTATTCAGCAATTGTTGATATCCCAGTTGGTATGAAGTGTAGCCTGTTGTGAAAACAAATTAACCTATTTAAGAGTCCAGTGGTGGGATTTAAATAGAATATATAAGACAAAGTAACATAAGGCTTCCATGCACTGCAATATAAAAAGTGTATCATTCTTTTATTTATTGTATCTAATTTTCTACGCAATATATATTTTAAAATGGAATTGTGTCTAGATTTTCATTTGAAGAACAGGTGGTGATCTAAGAACCCCCTCCCCCAGTCTGCTTCTGCTGGCTGATGTCAGCTGTTGACTAAGATCCCATCTACATGGGATTAGAGGCCATTAGGCAACAGTAGAAGAACCAAGACTACTTACGAAGGCCAGTACTCTGTCACAGGGGTGACAAGTGTACTGGCCTTCGTAAAAAGTGGGACATTCATAAAAGTCCAACATTTATCCCGTCAGCACCAAATGGCTGACCGGTTTAACATGTTCACCTCAATGATCCACTGATGTTGCTATGTTGACAACAGTATGTGGTTGCTGACCCAAGTTGCCGTATTTCGAGCTTGATACAGTCGCTAGCTGAATGCGCTGTATCATTGTTCGAAAAGCTTGCAAAATACAAATTTGTTACTTTGTGCTGCAATTGCGGCAGGTAGATTAAGGTTAGTGCGGCGGATGCAGCAGGTTAAAAGGTTAAGGTTTGGAAAGGGTTACGGTTAGGTTTAGCAACTACCTTTTGGCAGATGTCTCTGACGAATCATCACCGAAGCTTTCTAAAATACAGTCTAACGGCAATTGCCAGAAGTCTGCAGTCAGCTGTAGTACGAAGGTCTTTCAAAATATAAACCGTTGTACCCCCCGAACCACACTCGTCGACAGCTGTCCAATAGAACATCGTAATGTTGACACATACTGGAGAAAATAACCCTAACCCCAACAGTGCCGCTTGCTTACTTTGAGAACTGAGTGGAGAGTGTAAAGATGGAGCAGAAGCTGCTAAAGTGGTAATTTCTCTGATAGTGTTTTTTAACCCCTAAATTGCTGAGAGATAAAAAAAAAAATATGAAGCACACAGCCTATTGCTTTTCTTTCTTGGTTTTATAAATGGCTAAATTTTGTGTAGAACAGGCCATGGTTAGATAACATCTGTTCTCATTTTCACTTTGCATAGAGAAAAAAAAAACTGAAGGCACTCTCTTGAAGGAGGAATCACATGGTTAAGTCCACCCCCAATACAATAGCAGTATAGGTCAATTTAATAACAAACACGCTCTGTTCTAGGTGCAAAAAAATAAGGTCCCAATGGAGGAACAATTCCTCTGTGCATGGACATTGAATGTTTGATAATAAAAATTCTAATACTCTCCTTTAAAGTTTACATAAAAAGTAAATAATTTATATTCCACCATTATTCAGATAAATGCAAAAACCCTGCTTTGTATTGGATACAAAGTCCCATGTCAATCTGTTATTTGTCTTCTATATCAACTCGGCACAGCCATGCAATTGCCTAGGGCATGGGAAATTAAAAGCAAATCTATGTCACCCTACAAAATCGTTACATAAGTTACCATGACAGCCTCAAAAGCACTTAGTGTAGCATGATAGAGATTTTAGAAAAAAAGACTTCTATTGCCGATTGTTACATTTCTATTTGACATTAATGTCTATCTAAGCAATAAAATACATATGGTCACAAATATCATCACAGACTGATGCTTAAGCTGGGAACACATTGGCTGTTTTAAAACTATTTTTTACATACCATCTGACCAGCCGACCGATGCCTCAGTACACACTACAAAGAAGTTTGGGTGGATCTGTCCCATAATCCCCTACTGCAACGAAATGCCCGCCCACAAACGCAACCCTACTGTAAAAAGAAGAAGGGGAATCGTCTGAGGCAAAGTAAGAAAAGTATAGGCCCTAAACTTACGATAACGGACCAGATTCACAGATACGATTTTGCCTGTTTTTGCGTGCGTATTTTTCGGAGTAACCACGCAGGCATAGTAACTTTTTCCACGCAAGTTACGTAGGATTTAGATACGGAAGTCCATTAGGCACGGATGACTGAATCGCGCTTAGTCACATATGTACGGAGGGGGGTGGTTGTTTCCGTAAGTGCAAAGTTATGTGAAAGTGG
>WWET01000157.1:947785-967725 GCA_011038615.1 Limnodynastes dumerilii | reverse complement strand
ATGTATAGTATATATATATCTATATATATATCTATATATATATCTATATATATATCTATATATAAATATTATTTTTACAGAAGGTTTACACACTATATATATATTTTTACTGTAGAGCACCATCGTTGTAATATTGTTTATTTCATCACCCTCAGTGCTCACTCTAAACATATCCACTTTATTTTCTTTTCACATACTACATACTGTCAGCTAAGATCTGATTGGTTGCTGTGGGCAATATATTCACTTTTCCCTCCCTGCATAGTAACCGAATCTCCTTCATTGCTTGATCTATCTGGAGACAAGAAAAACTAGACCGGGTCTATGGAGGAGGTCAGTACAAAGAAACAGTCACACTTACATTGTACAAATTATTATAAAAGACAATCAAATACTGACTAGTGAAGCCAATTAAGTAAAAAATGAGCAAAAATTGATAGACAGAAATACCATAAAAAGCTGATCAGTAATGAGGGTAAACCTCATGGGAGGCCAATTATTTCATATAACGAGTGAGCAGGAGGTAAACTACCCAAGATGCAAAAAAAAATACCTGGGCATCATGATATTCTATAGCCTGATGGGGCAAATCATCCAAATTCCTTCACCTAACTTATATCCACTTATGAGCCTTAGGAAGGCCCAAGTGTTTAGAACTTCTGCCTACCAGTGCTGAGGTCTGGAGTTCGATTCCCCCCTTCTCTTCAAGGGAAAGTGAAAACCTGCGAAACGCATGTCAAGAGAAGTTTTCTACTACTAGTAATACACTGTATTGTCTCTCTTCTATGCGAGCCTTTTCTTTATATTTTTAGACAGCGTAGGGTTTGTTAATCGGCCATGAATGGGTGAAGCTCAGTCGTGAAGCTGTTAGACCATATGAATAGGCACAGCCGCCGGACTTGAGAATAGGTTTTCTGTGCTCAATGATGCTATTTGTATCTCTGCAGTCTCTTTAATCACATATATTGTCATGTTATTCTTTGTACATTCTGATAGAAGCCTCCTGTGTATAGGAAGAATATTAATATTTTCGCTTGAAGGTTATATAGATTTTATGTAAATGTAGTTTTTAATAGTGTAAAAAAAAAGCGGCTGTTTTATGGGATATAAGCCAATGGTTTATTTTATTGATATTATTCCCTTTGGAAATACAAAATTTGCGCACTGGGGCACAGTGATGTTGGAATAGAAAAGGGCCTTCCCCAAACTGTTGCCATAAAGCTGGAAGCATAGCATTGTTCAAAATGACTTGGAATGCTGACGCATTACGATTGCCCTTCACTAGAGATAAGGGGCCTAGCCCAAACCCTGAAAACCAGCCCCATACAATTATCCCTCCTCCACCAAACTTGACAGTTGGAATGATGCAGTCAGGCAGGTAACGTTCTCCTGGCATTTGCCAAACCCAGATTCACCTGACTGCCAAACAGAGAAGCGCGATTCATCACTCAATAGTCCAGTGTCTGTGTTCTTTAAAGCACTCCAGACATTTGACATTGGACTTGGTGATGTGAGGCTTGCATGCAGCTGTCATGGAAACCCATTCCATTAAGCTCCCACCACACAGTTTTGTGCCAGTGGAACTCAATATGCACCTTAACAGCCGTTGACCCCGCTCCGATTTTCTGTGGTCTTTCGCTTCCTGGCAGAAATGCTGTTGTTCCTAAATACTTCCCCTTTCTAATAATATCGCTTTCAGTAGACCGCGGAATATCCAGCAGAGATGACGTTTCACAAACCATCTTATTGGAAAGGTGGCATCCTATCACAGTACCACACACTTGAAGTCAGATAGGTGTCATCCTATCACAGGACCACGTCTGAAGTCACTGAGCTCTTCATTTGCAAACATTTGTGATACAAAATGGGTGGTTCTGGGACTGCATGGCTTTGTGCTTGATTTTATACACCTGTGGCAACAGGTCTGATTGGAACACCAGAATTTAATGGGTGTGGCTAAACACTTTTGTCCATATAGTGAACTTTTATTGGGAAGGGGGTTGTCACTGCATGGGTGGCATTGTTAGGTAACACACTGATAGTTACAATGTGGAGACCTGTAGAAGCATGCTTGATGAACACTAAACTGGCATTTCTTCTGGTATCTGGGAAGAGCAGACAACTCTCCAGCAATGGGCTTGAGGCAGTGATTTATGCAAATCATTGCCTCAAGTCCTGCCCCCTGCCTATCAACAGTGTAAACCATAGAAGATGGACAACTGTCATCAATAATGACATCAAACCCAGCCCCATCCTTAGTAAAACTACGGCTCATAGCATTGATAGATGCGATGGGGCTTCAGGATTTGAATTGCATAAATCATGTCATCCAGCCCCGCTACACACTGTAATCTCTTTCTTCCCTCCGAGATCTCCTGGAGGGAAGAAATGAGAATTAGGCAAACGTGCAGAGGAGAGTCCACTGTCGGGACAGAGTGAATCCCATCACAGTGTACTCATTATTAAGAGAGACCTTTCTTTTTTTTAGGCTGTGGCACTACTGCACCTAGAAAGAGCAGGGCATGTTCTGTTGAAAGACCTCTGTAAACATTAAACTCGGGGCAAGATTCACTAAGCTGCAGGAAGGATAAAGTGGAGATATTGCCCCTAGCAACCAATCAGATTCTTGCTTTCACTTTCCTAACATACTAGAAAATGTCAGCTACAATCTGATTGGTTGCTGTAGGCAACATCTCTAGATTTCCTTTCCCCCAGCTTATGAAATCTGGCCCTTGGTTCTGGATGTTAGACTGGGGGATTCACAAAACAGGGCTAAACCAAGAAGACGCATTTCACATACAAATAGCACCTTCACCGCGTGTCATCCAAATACAAGTAGTATCTGTAAGGATTTTAAAGCACAAACAGACGTTCATCTTTTCAGGATTTATCTACATTCAATTAGTTTAGTCTACAATACTTGCATTCCATAAAACGCTGACGTCGTCTATACATCTTCAGACACAATGGACATTTTATCCCTAATCCGTTCAGTCACATTTCATTTATCGGAGATGCCGTCTCCTTGGCATTCATTTCCAACCTATTGCTTTAAGTGCCAGCACAACAAAAATTTGATTAGTTACATGGACGTGACCATTCAGTCGCCATCCAACCCACATCACCACCATTGACTACTATTATTTGTTCAATTTCATGATTTATATCCATTTTATGGGGAACGTTACCTTGCTATTTCTTGTGACTTTAGTTATCATCATTTTTTTATCATTTAATTTAAATCATATTTACCAACTCTCCCTGATGCTAAAATTTTCAAAATTTTGCCCACTGCCTAAAAAGCTGGCTTTTTAGGCAGTGGCAATGTGAACGCAGCATTAGTTACATGGACATGACCATTCAGTCGCCATCCAACCCACATCGCCACCATTGACTACTATTATTTGTTCAATTTCATGATTTATATCCATTTTATGGGGAATGTTACCTTGTTATTTCTTGTGACTTTAGTTATCATTTTTTATCATTTAATTTAAATCATATTTACCAACTCTCCCTGATGTTCAGGGATACTCCCTGATGCTGATTCTATTTCAGAAGTCATTGCAATATAATGACAGAATTTGGAAATGGTGTCCTGCACTATTTTCCTGTATTAAGGCTTATGGAGATGGCTTTTTTTTTTTTTATGGAGGCCAAGATGTAATCAATTACTGGACAGTTATCTAAGACAACATGACTTCAATAATGGAGACAGAAAAAAAAAATGTGTTCTCTTGTTAATCAGCTGCAGCGTCACCTACTTTTAGCTCTTCTATGAAGAAGAAGTTGATAATGGCTCTCCTATTCACAGTCTTCACAATAAATACTTAAGTATCCCAGACCCTCCAACATGACCCATTCCATTAGGTACAATACACTCTGTCCCTGAGCTTCCAACTGTCACTCACCTGGTGAAATGACTAAACTGACATTTAAAAAAAACATAAGGTGGTTACTATAGTAACTGACAGTTGAAAACTGAGGAGCAGAGTATTTTGTACCTAATGGAATGGGATTATGTGAGGGTATGGTATTCACTCACAGACACTGTCAATAAAAATGACAGCATCTGCATTTATTGATAAATAGATGTATGAGCAGTGATAGACACACCCCTGTGATGCAGGACACACCCCTATAACGCATAGTGATAGTGATATCACAATTGCCCTGATTTTCATTTGCGAACGTTGGCAATCTTATTTTAAATTCTTTAAGTAATATAGGGCCAGATCCAGAACTAAGTCCGACAGGGGACTTATGCAAGCCATTTGCATAAGTCCCGTCCTGGAACATCTGCGTATGCGCGCCAGATGTTCCAACAGCGTGAGTACGAACATACGTAACGAAGAGTACTTACGCTAAAGGGACTGACCCTTCAGTTACGATGGCTGTAGCCATAGCCATGTAAAAGAGTGGTCGGGGCTTGCACTCTCTGCCTCAGAAGTGTAAATATGGACCCCCGCACGTATGTAAAGCGTGCGAGGGTCTGGACCTGGCCCGTAGTGTGCTATATTACTTGGATATATCTGTAATTGGTTGCTTTTGGTACCAAGTCTTGTCAATTGTGGCAATTCTTCTACCTGGCCCTAATACGGCCACATAATATACAAAGAATTGACTGATTGGGCTAATCATTGTATAGCACAGGTATGGGCAACCAGCCACGCTCCAGATGTTGTGAAAGGACAAGTCCCATCATGCTTTGTCAGGTATTCGTTATACTTCTGTTGTTGGAGCATGCTGGGAGATGTAGTTTCACAACACCTGGAGTGCAGCACTGGTATGCACTGGCCATATAATCGGATCGTTTGGTCTGCATGCATAAAAGGACTTCAGCCGGACCAATCCTATTACAAGCGGCACACGTCAGAGATTAGATGGCGACAATTATCAGGCGATCTGAACTTTATGGGTCAGAAAAAGTGCCTATCGTGAAGTCAACGCAAGTGGTGAAATTGTGTATGGAACAAAAACTATTCATAAAGGATTGTTGGACACGAAGCAAATCTCCACGCAAGAGAAGAATTAGCAAAAACACAAAACATGTTACACATCATTACAGCGTGTTTAAAGAGTGTGGTTCACTGGTTCAAATGCGACAAATTGTATTCTATCAATGCAGCCACGAAAGCGGTGATTGGTTTTTTTTTTACAGCTTCAATGAACACAACGTTGTCCCAGCGAGATAAGGTAAGAGGTAAGATTTCACCCCTACTCTATATTTCTATCACCCTAACCTTAACCCCTATGTCCTGCAGCTTAACCCTAACCCTATTTTAATGCATCTGGTCAGTACTTTGGACTGGATCCAGAATTAATAATGACCGTTAACTTATATATAGCGGCCTATGCGAGCACGCGGCACATACACGCGGCAGAGGTTACGCATCGGAAGTCTGAACATACGGAAAGCAGTTCCGTACGTCAGGGTGTGACAACTCTCTGTATGAGCGAAAATATGCATTGTGGGCGGGGGAGATATTTAAACTGTACAGTATGGGCTGGGATAGGCACTTCCATAAGACAAAGCGTATGTAAGACCAGAGATATGCACAGAAAAGTTCATGTAGGGTTTTGGATATACGTGAATCACCTGGGGCCAGATTTACTAAGCTGTGGGTTTGGAAAAAATGGAGATGTTGCCTATAGCAACCAATCAGATTCTAGCTCTCACCTTTTTACATACTGGAGAATGTCAGCTAAAATCTGGTTGGTTGCTATGGGCAACATCTCCACTTTTCCAAACCCCCAGCTTAGTAAATATGGCCCATAAAGTCCATCCATGAGAGGGGAAAGTCATGGGCGTGCATTGGCCTCTTACACACGGACCTTAGAAACTCACGCGTGTGGAAAGCGCTCTTATATCTGGACCGGGTCCAGCGGGAGAGCGTCTGGTTTTACTATTCTTCGGCTCTCTTGCTTGGTCATGTTCTCTCCCCGGCTCTCTTTTCTCCTCTTAATCTAATGTGGTTTTTATTCAATAATAAATTAAAAGTTGAAATAAAATAAAAATAGATTTTAAAATGTAAAAAATGTAAATAAAAAGATTAGTTTAGTTTGACCACTATATCACTTTGTTTGATGTATCTGTGTACAGTAAGGAAAGGGATACAAGAATGGACAGACCCAGCCTTGCGAGTTTAAATAGTTTATATTCATTATTTTACAATTGAAACACTTCAAAGAAAAGCAGCAGCTTTGGTGTGTAAACCTTTTCATTGGGTACATTCCCCAAATTTAATTGGTCTAAGATCTGGATTCAGTTACGTAGTTCTCGCCTTGCGTACGTTGTTTTAAGAATTGAGCTACTACACATGCGTAGAGCTTATTTACGCTATCTCTGTACCATTTCTGTAGCATGCGTAGTAGCTCAATTCTTAAAACAATGTACGCAAGACGAAAACTATGCAACTGTGAATCCGGACCCAAGTCTTTGTTTCCATTTACTCCATCATGTAACTGCACAACGAATAAAACGCAACGTGTTAGCTCTTGTTCCCTTAGCAGACTGACTAAACATTGTCTCCCATAGTCCATAAGGTTACACATCCTCGTTTCAGTCCTCTAGCATCCCTTACTTTAAAATTTAATTTGTTCTAATTAGTTTCCAGGGAATATCTAAAATTGCATTTCTTAGTGAGACCTTTGTTATCCACCACAAGAAGATTTCCACCTAGGGAGGAATAACACTAAAAAAGTAATTAAAGTTCAGTTACAGTTCGTTATGTGAAATGCTTTGCTTTAATTGCAATGCTGTGTTTTTCATTATGTTACAATCTATATTCCAAGCAGATTTGCCAGAACATTTCTGACCACCACAGTTTGGGGAGCTGACTGTTCGTATTCCATTATTTTGCATCACAAGCATATCTTCTGGCCAAGCACTAAATATTTATGAAATAGTAACAATTAAAAGACCAAGTAGAATGGAATACAAGGGAAGCAACTCACACACAGTCAGCTTAAGCCTGGCTGTAGGGAAGAGACAGACCGATGGTCTGTGTCACTTTCTATGGAGCAGCATTGGGGGATAGGAGGGTGTGATTTATGCAAATCATGCACAAAGCCCCACCCATGCTTAACAAAGCTGACATAATTAGGGTTACCAAGGATGGGGTAGGCCTTGATGTCATTAAGCCCCTCCCATCCTTAAATCACTTACCTCAAGCATGGGGGTAGGACTTGAGGGCGTGATTTATGCAAATCATGCACAAAACCCCACCCCTCCTTAACAAAGCTGTCATTCTTATGGCTACCAAGGATAGGATGGGCCTTGATTTCATCAAGACCCGCCCCACCCCTAGTAACACTAGTTATAGTAGTGTTGTTAAGCAGGAAGGTGGGACTTGAAGCAGTGGTTTGTATAAAACTGCCCAAATTTCGGGGGTATTGCAGGAAAGTTAGCAACCCTGTGATATATCCCACAAACACTGTTCCCACTGCTTTAGATCTAAGCCTATCAAATTCAATTCATCATCTTCTAAATATGCATACCACCACCTGCGACTCTATATTACATACGTGGGTCCCCGTTGCGAATAGCCCTAATTCGATAGGGCCGTTTGCTCCCAACCAGTTCCGAATACGGTACTTCGAAGGGTAATTAAGGATTCTATCCCCAACCCACTCCCAAATCCTTACCCTAACCCTCCCGGCCCCACAGTCTGACCCTAACCCTAAGTCTCCCTTCCTCATAGCCTTACCCTAACCCCCCTTCCCTGCAGCCTAACCCTAAGTCTCCCTTCCCCATAGCTTTACCCTAACCCTAAGTTTCCCTTCCATGGTCCTTCCCTTCCTAACCCTCCCTTCCTCACAGCCTAAGCCTAAAAGTCCCCAGAGAGGTTACTCACTTATCCGGTGGTCCGGCAGCGCTTACGAAAAAGGAATGTTTGAATATGCCGATCGCATACTTACCCATTCGTAAAAAACAACATCTAAAATGGCTGCCATTCGAAATGGAAACAGCTGAAAAGGAACCATCGGCTCTCGCAACAACGACAGCCATCAGTGCGGGGACTCCCACCAATTACATACACACTGTCATTGTCCCGCAGTCACTACTTATTCTAATTTTACTTAGTTAGGCTAGATAACAACCCTTCATAACCCACTCAGAGTGCTCAATAAACAGCTTTAAAGGGTGCACTAATATGTTGTTTTAAAGGGGCCTCATATTGCTTGTGTGTGAAATAAACAAACAGTTGTGAAATCCGGCAATGTGGCCCTGGAATGAGAGGAATATTACATTGCGAGTAATATCTGAAACTGCTGAGAGATGAAGAATTAAAAAAAAACCCAGCCTTTTAAATTCAATTACTTTTTTTTATTACTAGGTAACCTTCAAACTCCTGTCTATGTATTTCATCTTATTAATACTTTATTTCGCAATGGGCATCCTCTGCATTTTTCACTAAAGCAGTTCGGTACAATGGCTCTGACCCCTAATATATCACAAATTGACAATATTTAATACAATCAGAAAAATCCCTTCGACAAAGATATGCCAATTAGTAAGTGCTGAACCTTCAGGATACATAGATCAAGTGTGCAATCATGCATGAATTATTGCACTTATATCTCTCTCCAACCCCCACTCACTAGCCGATGCTTTGAAAAGTTAAAGTAGGGTTCGGCAAGCGGAAAACGGCCAAAGTACGTACAAGCGAGGGGAGTGCGTAGAAAATACGCTACACGATGAATCGTAACAAGCACTTAGGTCTGGATCTACCCCATCATGCACATCAGATGCGCTAGATCGGACGCATTAAGTGCTTCTCTACATTAAGCAGCCAGTCTGATATAGTAAAAAAATAAAAATAAAATGATTTTCGGTGAAAAGAAATTTCCGCCATATGTTTGGAGCGCAGCTGTCATTGTCACCACCCGCTGCTCTCGGATTGCGTCTTTGTGCTGTACCTTCTAATTAAGCGCGGCGTCAGCAGTTCAGTCAAAATATTTCACACAAACGAGAAACAAAAGATCAAACGTTCCGTCAGAAGAGCTTCAGATTACAGTGGGTTAGCTCTGCGCCGAACTCGGAGACACAAACACAGAGATTCAGTCATGTAAGAAGCACAATCAACAGCAGATCACTTTTCCTTTGTTCTTGAGTTATTGTTTTGCAGCCCAACAAATGATAAAGTTTCAATATTTGGGAAGAACAATGGGCTGGTTCCAGATGTCTCTCACCTTTGGGGCGTTTTTGTGATACAATGTAAGCATACGTATATTTTCTGACTGGAGATAAAAGTTGGGCTGGGTTGGAAAGTGGTCATTCCCTCTTAAGCTGGACATACACTAGAGCAATTATCGCTGTCAGAAGGAGGTGGCCCAATGAACAGGATGATTTTCCACTAGGGAAAGGTTGGGACCTATCATTTTGGCAGACTCCTGCTGGGACCTATAATTCTGGAGACTAATGCAGCCTCTGCATTGATTGGCTGAGCCTACTATCAATCTCAACAGGAGCCCCATGCAGTTAGCCTATTGGCTGACTGGAGAAGAGAAAATAAAAATTAGAACCTGGGGTATGCAATTATACGCATGACCGGGGCAAAGAAAACACCCACCAACAACTTGACACTCCCCTCTCCCAGACGTACGGTCTGTGACTTACGAGTCCATAGACCAATCTGATCTTTCCATGTATATGTGCTCCGTCCGTGCGATTCTTGATAACCGCGCCTCCATGCATTCATTTAAACGCCCCTCCCCACCCACTTTTATGTAAATTTTCCTGTACGTCTGATTTCCTTGCGTATGTCCCCAAGTGCGATTCACATGTATGTCCGTTAGGCACTTCCATGCATATAATCAACATCAACTACATACATAAAGTTACTACGCATGCGCAGTTGCGATCCTAAAAATACGCACGGAACTTCCCTCAAAAATGGTTATCTGAATACGACCCCTGAACTTGAAATTGATGTTATACGTTTCCCTTCCTTCATAAAAGGTATGGTTCTTTTTCTATCTAAAATACAATTAAACTAGTCTAAATCCCGTCATAAAGACAGGAAAAATGATTGCCCATTCATTTCCCCCCCCAAGTATCCCCATCATGTCTCTAGCCCCCCCCATCCAGTATCTCCATCATGTCTCCAGCCCCCCTCAGTATCCCCATCATGTCTGCAGACCCCCTCAGTGGGGGGGGGGGGAGGACCCCTTGCCGCCATCTCCTCCTCACCTCTGCTTCCGGAAGTTCCCTGGCCGCCAACTTGGATGTGGCAAGAATTTCTTTAGCGCAGGCAAATGGAGAGGGCGACGGCTGGCGGCAAGTTCCGATACTGGGAGCTTCCTGCCGCCGCTAAAGGTAAGCAAAAGGGACTAACAGGGGGAGGGGGGAGTGCGTGTGGGTTTTTGTTTCCCCAAGTTTATTCTGCGCCTCACCGTTGGGCATGCGCAGTAGAGTCCCAACGCGTGGACACTACTGCGCACGTATGGTTAAGAGCAGAATGGCTTTTATATAGATAGATTGCCACAGAAGGCTCAATGCCAGAAATCTTACTCCGCTTAAAGCTTTTAATTCAAATCCCAAACTAAAGTCCCACCCGTCATCTCCTCCTCACCTCTGCTTCCGGAAGTTCCCTGGCCGCCAACTTGGATGTGGCAAGGATTTCTTCAGCGCAGGCAGGTGGAGAGGGCGACGGCTGGCGGCAAGTTCCGATGCTGGGAGCTTCCTGTCGCCGCTAAAGGTAAGTAAAAGGGACTCACAGGGGGAGGGGGGGAGTGCGTGTGGGTTTTTGTTTCCCCAAGTTTATTCTGCGCCTCACCGTTGGGAATGCGCAGTAGAGTCCCAACGTGTGGACACTACTGCGCATGTATGGTTAAGAGCAGAATAGCTTTTATATAGATAGATTGCCACAGAAGGTTCAATGCCAGAAATCATACTCTGCTTAAAGCTTTTAATTCAAATCCCAAACTAAAGTCCCACCCTCCTACCTATTAGTACTGTGATTGGTTACATAGATAATGATGGGGGCAGGGACTGATGACACAAATGGCATCAGACTGTCAGTACCTTCAGGATCTCCCAGAAACAAGAAACAAAAATTGTGCAAATATGGTATTCCTACGTCCTGGAATTGCCATGGATTAGAAACGTGTACGGAAGGCTGTAATTACAATTACTAGGAAGTCTGAATCTAGTCTAACGTGTGGCGGGAAAAAAAATAGGTCACCTACATGCTTACCATAACAGCAGCCATTTTGTGGACTATGCCAACATTAACAATAGCTCAGCATGCATCGGGAATTACTGGTATTGGTTTTATTTTATACAACTTCTGAGAAACGGAGTTACATTATCCCTTTTATTATAGTAATGGTGCCCCTTCCTTTCCTTTGAAAGGCGATACACAAAAACACCACGGGCAGTCCGGTTCCACCCCATGCGGCTTGAGACGGCTTTTCTATTCATAAAGCAGTGGATATTGGCAGCGACTGTGCTGCGGAAAGTAGTTTTTGTAAATAAATAGGTTGCATATCATGTTCTAGAAGATTCAGGTTTGTTTTTGTCTATGTTTTTTTTTTACTTTAGACTTGAACAAACCTGGAATGGAATTGTCAGAGTTTTAGGGCCAGAATTAGGAAAATAAATCTGTTTGACAACAGGATTTGAAGTATGTCTTAATATTTACATGGGGGACTTCAAAAAACCAGTTAATTAAGAATTCAAGTATTTGTAGAATCAAATTTTTGCTTCACTGAACATAAGAGGAAAACAAAGGATTTTAAAAGGGAACTGTCATTAAATAGAAACAGGACATCACATTCCGACGCATTCATCCAGAAATAGGTAGTGATGGGAAGTTACTTAGCTGTAAAGCAAAATTGTGATGTATGTAGACTTAGATTTATCAGCAGCCGACCTATACATGACAACTGCCAGCAAATTCAGGGAGACTCCCAAATATCAGGCAGTGCTCTCAGAAATCCGGTAGAGACAGTAACCCACCCCCCATCTGCCCCCTGCTTGTGATTGTGGCTCCTCCCCTTTCACAATGTTTTGCATCACAGCTCGGTTATCAGCATTGCGCCCTCTACAGCGAGTCAGGTGGAACTCCAAGCGGAGATATCGAAAAGGTTATCACAATGATCAAAATTTGGGGTAAATTCATGAGTCAGCACTGGGAAAGAAAAGGATTCAATTCCTTTCTAGAAAAAGCCATAGTCCTAAACCCTTAAAATAAATAATATTTCTATATTCAAGTCCCATAGCTAGTTTCTGGACAGCTGTGATGCCACTACAAGGTTTCTCACTTTTGCACATGAATATTAGGGAGATAATGGATTGTGAAGGCTCTGCACCAAAAGGGTGTGTCCTGTCCCATCAAAGGGGTGTGTTCTTTAAATAGCTCCACCCATGGGCATGTCTAGCTAGGAAAACAATTTCTCAATAAAAATGGCAGCATCACCATTTATTAATTGTTAAACTTTCAGTATTTATTGTGAAGAATTTGAATAGGAGATCCTTTTGAGAGGCAATATATTTATTGTTTTTAAGACTTTAGAAAGGTTCCTAAAAGGAATAGCTTAAAATGAATATATATGTTTGACAAGAGACATACAAACAAGCCTCAATTCACATACTTCCGTACAGACGGATTCATGCATGGTTGCCAATTTTCCTAAAATACCACCTGAAATGTAAATCACTACCTAAAGTCCCGCCCCCTTCCTATCAATACTGTGATCACGTCTAGCCAGGGGCGGGGCTTCAGGGTGAGATTTGCATAAACACATTAGGCCCCGCCTTCATACTGTAATCTTTTTTCCCTCCAAGGTCTTTAGGAGGGAATAAATAAGTAGGCATCCATGTGCTAGTACATATACACACGACTTAATAGATAATATGGAACCAATAACATCTTCCAAAACTGTATATACTGTTCTAAACCAACCACCAGTCATATCCCTATGCATGAATTACAATGTTATTAAAGCCAATGTGAAGTGGACAGCCAATTGCACAGACTACTAAACTATATGGAGCCTGCAACAAGAAAATGACACAAGACATTCATCTTTATTAAAAGCATCTCCTGACGTGACCAGTTCCACAGCGGTCACCTCTCAAGCATAAAGATAAATCTAAGTATTTTATAGAGGTTGCACCACATGCCTTCGTTCAATGAGTATTACACCAATTAATTACATCGTATACAGCTGACAATGTCAGATAAGACGACAACATTAAATAGCAGGAAAAGCACAGGGATCAATTAGTAAAAGAAAGGCTTATAAAATATCATAACACTTCATATTTAATCCCCTATTAAACCAGCAGTTCAAATCTAAAAATATATCCAGAAAATCTTTAGAACCTATTCATTAATATTGGTCCTTTTATTTTATTTTTTAGGCCTAAGTCATAAGGCCACTGTTATCTAACGAGACTAATTTAAAGATGCATGTTGTATATAACGTCCTGGTACAAGGCTTCATCAGTTTGAGTGCTTGAGCTTAGCAGCATAGTCTTCAGGTCTGTGTAGTAGAATGATACAAATAAATGCATAGAGGGACGGATGGCTAGAATGCCAAAGGACTCCCCTTCAATGCAGGTTCAACATTCCCCACACTTCTGCTCTCCATAAGCCAGGCATACACTGGGATGCAGGGGCGGAACTACCATTGGTGCAACGGCCATGCTGATACAAGGGCCCACAGCAGTTATTGTCGCACCGCCGAAGCTCTCCATTACCTGGGATATTATCAAGGCCAAAGCATCTCGCTATTTCCGTCTCTTCTGGGGCGATTATCACTCCCAGAAGGAAATGGCCGATAAAAAGGATGATTTTTTTCCCTGGAGAAAGGTCCTGATATCTGTACCATACTATTCTCCTGCAGGGAACGATTATCATAGAAAGAGGCCATTGCAGCTAGCCTATTGGTTGGCTGCAGTCTTCTCTGATTGGCTGGGTCTCCCGTCAACCTCGACAGGAGATCCATGCAGCTAGCCTATTGGCTTGCTGCAAAAACAAATTTAGAAATGAAAAGAAACTTTTACAGCGACAGTGTCCTCCATGCTTCTGTTGGGTCCACTGTCACAGCACTGCAGAATCTCAACTGCAAATGCTCATACACTACAAGGTATCAGGACGTTATTCCCGATATAAATGAAACAAGTCATAAGACCAAATAATAGTGAAAGAGCGTTTCTGCTACGTTCATTTGGCATTTGAAAAATTTATCTTGTCCACTAATTAAAGCGATGATTTGCCCGATCACCCAACAATTGGCCAGCTTGAGTGTGTGTTAGTGAACGTACAGGCACAGAACGGGAAGATCAGTGTTCATCTCCTTTCTGCTTTCTAACAATACCCAAGCAATGTACTGAGTGTGCATATTCAAAAGTATGACACCTCATGGGCTAAATTTATGAAGCTCCACGAAAGGAAAAAAAATGGAGGTTGCCCACAGCAACCAAAGAGATTCTAGCCCTTTCTTTCCTATTACACTCCAGAGAATGTCAGCTAGAATCGGATTGGTTGCTACAAGCAAACATCTCCATTTTTCCTTTAGTAAATAAATCTAGCCACATGTCTTTATTTTTTGGTAACATTTTTTACATATCCAGCCCTCCAAATTTTCCTAACGTCCTGGATGTTGCCATGGACAGGATGCAAAGTCTTAAAATAAGAGGAAATCTGGTGGAAAGTTACACCTGGCCAAAACAGTGTTGATTTGGGGGAAGGGGGGGGGGGGTGTCAAATGAATTAAATTATTTGCATGTAGGGATGATATTTTGTTTTTGCTTATTGCACACAGACACTGACCAGCTTTATTTTTAAGCAGATACTTGGGTACCTCTCACCTCTAATACGCAACAGATTAAATTAGCCTCCTCTACAATTCAACATAATTTTCCACCTCATTTCTTCTTATTCTTAAAATCTGGATCCAGTCTTAGTACACTTGCAACATAAGTTGAGTTTCTAAATGGGCATTCCCTCTTAGGGCTGGATCCAGACTTAAGAAGGAGCTTGAAATTAAGGACCTAATTCACACTTAAGAATGCTTCTTAAAATAAGAACTTAAAGTCACTCATGGGCAAAACCATGTTGATTGCAGGGGGAATTAATTTAAATTGTATTCTTTGCATGCAGGGATATATCTTTGAATTGCTTACTGCACACAGATACTGACCAGCTTTACTATTACACTGTTATTTAGACTTGGGCTGGGAAATAGCACCTCAACTCTAATACGGTTTACAACAAATGAAATATGACTACCCTGCAATCAAAAAAAAGGGGAAAAAGAGCGCTTGGAGATTGTATTGAAATAACTATTTTAACAGACAATATAAAAACCATCCTCAAAAGGCAATAATAAAAAATGCAACAATTGTTGCAAACATACACAATAAAAATACAATGTATAAATTCAGGTCTGTTCCTAGTAGTTGAACTCTGCACATGTAGCAAATGTCCAAGGACAAAGGTATTTATATCCAGAAAGACAGCTATAAAATCCTTAGGTGGTGCACGTATAGAATCAATTCATATATATGAAAAGCTGATATAAAGCCCGTGGTGAACAATGATAAGCGGCTGGTGCGGTATATTTACCCACTTATGACATTGGTGGCCATGCGCTGGATGTAGGTTAGGTGACTCCGTCAGAAATTAGAGCCGGCTTGTAAGTTGCCACGGCACGGGGTCCTGAGAGAAAACCTCTCTGCTTATTCCGTCAGAGACCCTGCGCTGGATGATGGTAACCGTAGCTCTGTCAAACAACGGAGACCGGATTGCAAGTGCCGCTGCTCATGTTTCGGGTAATAGTGCAGTCTCAGTAACAGCAGTAGAGAGAGCGCTACAGTCTTCCTGCTGTGAGTGTCAGCCTGTGTAACAAGGATCAGCTGATAGTCCGTAGGGTTTATTTAGCAGTAGCAATAAAGATTGAGTTCCTTTTATCAAATGCAGAATATCAGTGTGCCAATTCAAGGAAACAGACCATGGATTCAAGTAATAGCGCTAACGCGTTTCTCCTAGGTTAGGTTTCATCAGAGAGCGGGTACCCACTTAAAAAATTATTATCACCTGCTGTCTTTCTGGATAAAAATACCTTTGTCCTTGGACATTTGCTACATGTGCAGAGTTCAACTACTAGGAACAGACCTGAATTTATACATTGTATTTTTATTGTGTATGTTCGCAACAATTGTTGCATTTTTTATTATTGCCTTTTGAGGATGGTTTTATATTGTCTGTTATAATAAATACAGTTATATTTCAATACAATCCACAAGCGCTCTTTTTCCCCTTTTTTCTGCTTTGAAGGAGGGTTGGTCCTCTAAGTAGCAACTGGAGCCTGTCCTAAATGTGTCAGAGTCTATATTCTTATTAGCGCTGATTTTCTTTCCTCTGCAATCAACATGGTTTAGCCCAGGTGTGACTAAGTTCTTATTTTAAGAAGATTCTTAAGTGTGAATCAGGTCCTAAGAGAGGAAAAACCATGTTGATTTCAGGGGGAGTCAGGTTAATCGTATTCTTTGCATGCAATTATATATCTTTGAATTGCTTACTGCACAGAGATACTGACCAGCTTTACTATTACACGGTTACATCACATCACCTCTCAACTCTAATACTGTTTGCAACAGATGAAATATGACTCCCCCTGCAATCAACATGGTTTAGCCCAGGAGTAACTTTCCCCTCTCAATTTCAAGCTCCTTCTTAAACCTGGATCCAGCCCTTAGTCAGTTTACAGTACATGCATGATCTCCTCCTGATAACCATTCAGACTAATGATTTTCATGCACAGAAATTCTTAAAATGATGGAAGTGTAGAGAAGGCCATTAATTACCATATAAATAAATAACAAATCAGCTAATAATTAGAAGCATAGTTTCTGGATGAGTATCGTCTCAGCACATCCCAGCATAAACCGCTTTTAAATGCCTCTAGTGTTAATGAACATAATGTTACAGAGATGATTACTTTCAAACTGTGTTAAGGGAATATTTACTATAGAGACCGGGTGGTATACTAATATTGTGTTAAGAAATCTGCATATAAATGAGTAATTAAATCTAAATGACTAACCTAACATAACATGTTCTATGAAATAAAAGAAAAAAAAAACCCCTGTAAAATGTCATTTATATAAAACAGTTTAGAATTCTGCTTACAGTGTGAAATTGATGCAGAATGTATAATTCACCCAGTGGAGACCTATCAATGTCAATGAAATATACCAAGGCAGCTCCTTGTCCATTATAGAACATAAAACCAAGGACCGGATTCATACTTAAGTCACTTCTCTCGGATTCCAGTGGGACAGCACTGATTTTCCTTATCACTATGTTAATATTCCCCATGCGACTGTGCCAAAAGTGCGAAGTTTGGGCAGTACCGGACTAGGCTTATTTGTCCTGTTTTCGGCCATGCAAACATTGGGGGGTATGCTTCTGCGCCATCCGTGTGTGCAGCATTTACAGAGGGCACTTAGCACGTCTTAACTGTATTATTTGCATACTTTCTCCTCCCACTTACCATCAGTGGTGTCCGCATCCTGCCCTGTCTTCAAATGTGCTCCCAGTAATCTCAGAGAAGGGGACAGCTATCCATAATAACAGAGGCATTTTACAAGCTATAACAAACAAATAGAACAATCAAGCAGGTAATCGCTGTTGCCAATTTCTGACACAGAGTAGGAGAGAAGACAAATTTCCATTAAAATGATCTGTTAAGTCAGTGCTTTGCATTAATGCAGAAATATCTTTTCCTTATCCAATGGATGCTTTCCTGGAGAACTCACATTTCATGATTTATTCAGCTGTTACTGTTAAATCAATGTGCAATGTAACAGAGTAATGGAGCAGAAAAGTAATGTAAATACTTTTTTGTTAAATGTTATTTTATTTTTTTTGCAGCATCTTTAGGACTCATCAATATTTATGGAGCTGGTATTAAATTAGAGCTTGGAAGTAGTACACTATAAATAGTTTGGAACATGAGTTCCTGCTGTGGTGTGGACCAGTGTTCATTCGCCTAACACAGCTTATATCAGATGGGTGTAGTTCGTCGCTCTGAAGATCTGTTTTTCGGCATATCACTTTGTGGTAAAGAGTAAATACCTCCATCAGTTGTTGTCAGTTTACAGAATCATTCCTGTGACCTCTATCTCTGAAGAGGCCAACAGCGACAGGTAAGTTCTCCTCATCCTAAACCTAATCATCCCCTTCCCCCGGGTGTAGGTCCCCGTAGCGAACGGCCCTATTTTGAAAGGGCCGTTCACTCCCAGCCAGTTCCATACTGGCTGGGAAATAGATTGCTCATGCCTCGAAGAGGCATAGCAATCGATCCCCAGAGCACCGAACACGGTACTCCGAAAGGTAAGGCTTCCCTACTCCCTTACCTTAACCCCAAGTCAACCCCCCTACAGCCTAACCCTAACACTCTCCGGTGATGGCACTGTTTTCCGAAAATGAATGGGTGAGTATGCCAATTGCACACTCACCTGTTCTTAAAAAAAAAAAATCTGCTGTGTTTCAAAACAGGGATAGCCGAAAAGACACTTTTGGCTGTCCCTATTTAGCAATCTAACATCGCAGAAGAGACTCACAACGCCCTTCCCCTAACCCCCTCCACAGCCTAACTCTAACCATTCTTAACTCATAGCCTAACCTTAACCCCCCCCAACCCTAACTATTCCCATTACGCAGTCTAACCCAAACCACCCTCACCCCTCACCCCACAGCCTAACCTTAACCCTCTCCTCTCCACAGTCTAACCCTTACCTCTGGAAATGGATACCTTGTGGAAACAAAAACATTGGACGTTGTATCCATTCAGATATAGAAATATTCTTTATTGAAAACTCGTCCGCACTGATAAGGCTGCCATTAAGCTGACAGTTGTAGGAGTGTTAAGAATAGGATTGTCGTATCGGCAACTAGATCTCATATCAGACCTACCACACATTGATCCTTGTCCCTTTACATATGGCTTCTCAGTCTAAAGTTTCTTTCATACAACGAAGCACCAGCAGACACACAGCCAATAGACAAGACATAAAAATAGAAAATAGGATAGTAGACGTTATATTGCATTGGATGTAGAGCATGTCCAATCAGATGTACAGGTAAGCTGCTATACCATTGGTCGTATCAAGTGCTTTGGTACAGTTAGTCGTACCATGTGTATGCAGCCAGGCCCGGCAACCGAAATCATGTTTTTTGGGGGCTCCGATGCCACCACAATCATCTGCAGTTGCAGATAGCAGGGGTCCCACCGAACCTCGGGGCCCGTCACAGCTGTGTGTCCCCTGTCGCTGGGCCTGTATACAGCATAAGATAAAGTGTCTGGAAGGTTCCCATGGTTTAGACATAGAATGGCTTGAACATACTAACCGTGTCATAAATCCCCACCCCCACTGTTCAATGCGGTTGGGGGGGTGAGGGACTTGATGTGCTTTAAAGCAAATAGCATCTTGGCCCCTCCCCTGTGCCTAGTACTCCTGGCTGACTGCAATGCTGCCAAACGGGCATGGCACCTATTCATTGCTACTTTGTATAGCAACGAATGAGTGAACGAACAAACCTCCCAGCCTCGGCACCAGTTGTAACGAAGCTCTCCCGATCATGACAGAGGCGTGATGCGCCATAAAAATGGACCGGTTGGGAGGAATAGCATTGTCATGGGACACTTTCATTGTTCCCGCCACAATGTTGCCCATTCTAACCAGACCTCAAACAGCGTTAGAACAGCACATGCTCAGTCCCAAGATGCAGTGGGGATGAAAATACAGGCAAACTGGCGAGCTTTATGCCTGCTAAGCTTTCTAAATCTCCATCCCAATTATGAAAACAATAGGAACATCTGGTAGAGGAAAAGATATTTAATAAATAAAACACTTATTTAACTTTCAAAAAAAAAATTGAAGGAAAAAAAAAAAAAAAAAAAAAAAAAAAACCAGGGGT
>WWET01000157.1:888374-944117 GCA_011038615.1 Limnodynastes dumerilii | reverse complement strand
GTCCTATATTTACGCAGCACTTCGGATCTTAAGTGCTTGCGATCGATTCACAGGTCCGCGCTTACCGAATTTAGGATCCTAACCTCTACGTAGATGGCGTTGCACTATTACTGTGCATGCGCAATGATGCAAATTTCTTAAGATCCTAAATAGCGATAAAATCGTATCTCTGAATCAGGCCCAATGCCCTTCCAGTATGGATCTGGAGCCTTCTCATCCAGACTTCTATACTGGAAGCGTATCCGACAGCAGGGCAAGAAGCCACAGTACATACACAAGGTGGAAAGGGGAGTGGGGGAGAGGGATGGATGTTCATTGTACAGTATGGGCATATTTCATCACTTACGCCCTTTCCAGACTTCCCCACCATGCCCATTTTAAGGTAGGGTCTTGCTATCGTAAGTCCGTCTGAGGGAGAACATACGACCATCTGTCCACCTTTACAGACAGCTTCTGTGTAGCATAGGAAGATATCTGTCCAGTGTGTATGGAGTCACGATTGTTTCAGCAGATGGTTAGAAGAGATGATCCCAGATCTGCTGGTACATCGATATAGTGTGTACATGGGAATCAGCTTCATCAGAACTAGCCTTCTTTATTGACCTTGTAAGGACCATCTCATCTTACGTGTGATTGCATAAGTGTGTACCCAGCTTCAGACTTCAGTTACTGCTCGACTTACTAGTAGGTAAATAGAAGCACTCGCTTATAAAAGTGTCTGCATTGCTGCAATAACTAGGGAATCTAATGAGATATTAGTAAAGCGTAATATTCCACACTAGGGGCCAGATTTACTAAGCTGCGTGTTTGGAAAAGTAGAGATGTTGCCCGTAGCAACCAATCAGATTCTAGCTCTCACTTTCCTATTATCTACTAGAGAATGTCCGCTAGAATCTGATTGGTTGCTATGGGCAACATCTCTACTTTTCCAAACCCGCAGCTTAGTAAATCTGACCCTAAGAGTTGGTCCTGGTGGTCAAAAAAACGTCACAGTCAATATACTTGGTAACTATAGATTGGAAACTTGGAAAACAAAGTGTTTATATCCATGGCTTAGGGCATCAAACTCATTAAAAAATAAATAAATGGGATTTAAAAAAAAATATAAATAAAAAAAATAATGGAGTATTGTGAGTAAAACTGAACTTTTGCATGTATTTTTTCTATACATTTTCTAGTGTTACTCTTTTGTGCAGGTGTCATCGTTCCTACATTTCACCTCTAAGTGGCTGAGCTCAAGACGACCTTTGTCAGATGCAATCTGCAGACATTGTTGTGTTAAATAAATTTAGACGACAACCTGCCCAGGCTGCGGTCAGATAAAGATGCTATCAACTGAATCTCTCCACGCTAAATAATTGCAAAGAACCTCGGTCTACAGCTTAAAAGCGACCCACTAAAGCACGTTCCCACCTGCAAACATTTTGTGGTTATTTTCCTATATTTTATATAAAACAAAACATCTGTTTTTAGGGCACTTGGAATAAATCCCATGAAAAATGTCAATTAGGAGCAATAATCCTGCATCAGACACTACTGAAAAACGTTAGGATTACTGGATTGTATCCAGACGTAATAAAGATCCATTTGTGCACACAGCATACGTAAATTGATTGTCTTTTTTATTTTTTTTTGCAAACCGCACATGACCGCAGATGTTATGCATCGGATCTCAGTGCATATGGAGTTGATTCCCGCACGTACGCAAGTGCGTGACAACACTCTATACGTGCAAGAATACGCAATGTATTTAAATTGGACAGCATAGGCTGTGTTAGCCACTTAAGCATGTCCGAGCGCTACATCCAACACAAACCATACATGCGGAGAAGTTAAGGCTGTATTATGGTCGGGGGAAGTGAGCGGCGAGTGTCATGTGAGCGCACTAGCCAACTAAGTGCGGGTGTTTGTAACTCTGTGCGCACAGAAAGCGTGCTTAAGTCTGAATACTTGGTTGACATTCTTGTAATAATTTCATCCCGTTGCAATCGCTCAACTCTGATAAAATCAGACAGCAATAACACTTGTTTGGAAAAGTTATAGATTTTTCATATGTTGGATTTTTACTTATGTTGATGACCAGGCCCCAACACATGAGATTCTCCATTGGGGGTTTGCAGGAGTTGTACAACTTTGCAGTCGGATGATGGTGATTGGTGCACAATCTAATACATCAGGGATTTCTAATTACTTATGCTGTATGTACTGTATGCAGTGCCGTTTCTAGACCTAGCAGAGCCCAGGGCGGTAAAAAATTCTAGCCATATCTTTTTTTACCCACCACAGCCTGTAGCCTCTATTGCAAACGGGTACATTTCTCAATAGCAAATTTCTATGTTCAAAGCTTTTTGAACAATGATATATCCACCATTCAGAGGGCCAGACCGGTAAACGCATCTCAAATAAAATTGCATTTCATATATTTTATCCTCATCCCATGTATATTTACACTTGTATTCAGCTATAAAGTAATCAAAATAACCATGTAACGATGCCCCCTACAGCTATGTGCCATAGGCTGCAGCTTAGTCAGCCTAACGGTTGATCAGGCACAGTTCATAAGCCTAGAAAAGAAGCAAGATCCTGCTGTGGAGGCACAATAATGTGTTCTGTCTGTTTAGCAGGATATCCCAGTCAGGCAGTCACAGTGAGGCAGCGAACGGTAATGCCAACTTGCTGGACATCAACACCTGAAACGCATAGGAACCGTAGACAATACCCTACTGGCACAGGTAACAGACTCCAGGATTAAAGGCATAGATAGGCACTGCATCCACAAGCAGCAACTGCAGCCTTGGCAATCTACGCTCTACATGTAAAAATATTCCCTTCTCTTCTAAGTTTCTAAATTCCATTAGTACTTGGAATACAAATGGGTTTTACAATGAATATTAAATCCAATGTAATGAGATCATACCTACCAACCAGAGACATAACTAGAAATTTTAGCGCCAGGGGCAAAAAGCCAATTTATCCATAAATGTTAAGTTACTGTTGCCCCCTTAAGATTGGCACCCTGGGCGGCCTCCCATAACACACGCCACTAGTTACGGCCCTGCTACCAACATATTGGAGCCGGAAAATGGCATAAATAAGCTACATCTCTGTCCCACCCAAGCCCCGCCTCCATAGTCATGCCACACGGGGGAACAAAAATCAAAAATAAAAAAAAACAGCCCTGCTTTCAGTGTAGCCCACTTATCGGGCATAAACTGAAGGGCAGTTAGGACTGTTGGGAGCTATGGATTATAATGGAATCAAGGGAAATCTTTCTTTACACATCAGAATCATGAATGTGGATTGGATAATGAGGTCACTAGTGCACTGCAGCCTAGATCTAAAATATGTTATATGTTATGTAATCAAAGGGTCTGCAATGCATCCCCATGTTGTGACAGTGGTTGGTGCGGTCCTTAGAATATCTTTTGCCTTCTGCTACGACAGAAATAAAACGCCTATCAGATTGCACATTCTAATGTTGTCATGGATCATTAAGGAATAATGAAGCAAGTTTCTCCCATATGCTGTCATTATTTGCCGGCTGACTGTGGCAGACGAAAACAACATGTATTAGGGTTTATTTATTAGAGCAGCAAGTTCTTGCATTTATAAATTATCACAGAGGTATTTAAATAAACAGGAAAATGCTCAAGATATTTGGATCCTCTCCTTGGTGTGGAGTGCGTGTCACCAAAGGCGCGAATTAGCGATACAGCCGTATATGGCAGTACAAGCACTTGTACCATTTACTCATACAAGCTTAAATGACACAAATTAACCACAATGGGGTAGATCCAGAACTATGTGTGCCGTACGTTTATTCGCGGAGCGTATTTTCGTGTGCGTTAATTCGTTACACTCCCCTCGGCACACCCCTTGCACGGACGTATTTTGTCAAGATACGCTGGCCAAACCCTACCTTACCTTTTTCAAACGTAACAGAGTACGTCCGCGAACGGACGTACTGACTACGTGAACGTACGCAGCTTAGCACGCCCATACTGTACACTTTAAATTCCACCCCCCGCCTACTTCACGTAACACGCACGTATTTTGGACTCGCGTAAAATTGGCACGCCCACACGTAAGTATTTACGTGACACATACGTGAATTTCCCATATGTTCACAATTACGCTATGTGAATGTGAGTATTTTCTATGGTGCGCATGCGCAGTGCGAACGTATCTGCGAATTTACGTCTCCGCCACGCGTAAAATCACGGAAAAGCGTAGTTCTGGACCTGCCCCAATGTCTGGCCACGGTGCTTTTTCCATAATTTTACATTGCGGATTTTAGCTTGCACCTCCTAGTGTGTATATTAAAATCCGTAAATTTTGCTTACTGTAATAGATAGGAACATGTGCATTTCACGCTTATTCCCATCTTTGGACATTAGGGCCCAATTAAATTAACCGCAAACGTACGATCCCACTGCGTACTGAGCAGCAACGGTGGAGATCTGCTGCTGTGAGTTTGGTCACAAAGGACTAGATCCAGAATTACGCAACGCATGCAGAAAACACCAGCGCACGCGTCACTTAAAGGTTTACGGAAGAGATCTGAATCCTTGTGACCCTCATACATGCCGGAAGCCTCTCTTACTCCGGGGAGGGACGATCTGCCATACATAAAGCCTGTCTGCAAGGTGGGCAGGGGAAGGTATTTAAATTATACAGTAAGGGCTAAGATAAGCCCCTACCTATGGCCTTTCATTATGGGCCAGCCATATTTCATGAGGGGCTGGTGCATAACATATTAAGGCAGGGTCCAGGGTGTGGAAGGGGAGTGGCCTATCCTCACACAGCGATTCACTGGCCTGAAGAGAGAGCATTTTATGCCCACAAAGAGCAGGAAACGCCAACATGTCATAGTCTGGATCTGTCCGTCGGGCCATCATACACGCAAGCCCTCTATTCTGTCATACCGCACTTCCGCCTGGAACACAGGATCAGCCAAATGCGTTCAGTTAAAGACTGGCAAAAGCCACTGAAGGGGTGACCCACACCCATTGGTCGCTAACAAAATGAACCCTTGGGGATGAAAATATAATGTTATTCTTTACATTCATGGATAATACTTTGCTCTTACTTATTGCATACAGACACTGACCAGCTTTACTATCACACTGTTATTTAGACTTGGGATAGGAAACATCACCTCTCAACACTAATACTGTTTGCAACAGGTGAAATATGACTCTTCTGCAATCAACATGGTTTAGCCCAGGAGGAACTAATTTCAAGCACTTAAGTCTGGATCAAGCCCCTTGTCCTCAAGACTGGCTAGGGCTCCTGCGTGGATATGCCAGATTGTCTGAATTGAAGTTAGGAGCTGCAGGGGTGGGGGGTTTGTTGCTTATTGAATATCTGCACTGGCCATCATTACATAGAAAAACCGTAAGGCTGAAGATCACGTGATCCCGAGTCTTGGCGGCTTATGCAGAGTAAGTTGAAGGCTGACAGACTACATACAGTTTAATGGCATCTCCAAGCATTTCTCCAGAGCACAGTGAGAATGCAGCTGTCACTTCATGGAGGTTTTCATTTTCCCCATCAATAAGCAGGAATATTTTTACCTGACCAGAAGATGTGCAGACATGTAGAAAGGTGAACTCAGAAGACGCTGTACAGCAGCAACACAGAAATAAAAAAAGCAACTGAAACACAATGGTCCGGATTCAGTTACGTAGTTTTCGTCTGACATACGTTGTTTTAAGTATTGAGCTACTACGCATGCGTAATAGCTTATTTACACTATCTACGTACCATTTCTGTGCGTAGATTGCGTAAGCCCGGTCTTTAGACCGTACAAAAATGGTACGTAGATAGCGTAGTAGCTCAATTCTTAAAACAACGTACATAAGACGAAATCTACGTAACTGAATCTGGACCAATATATTTATTTTCTTACGCGGATTGTAAAACACAAAACCAGATTTGCAAAAAATATATATATTTATATGTTTTGCAAGGTTGACAGACACATAGGGTTTTTTGTGCATATGCCACCTGCTGTTTCCCTGCACGGTCTGCAGCTTCAGTGGGCTGTGGAGAGCAGGGAATCGAAAGAAACGTCTCTTTCTAGACATGTAATTAACATTTTATGGATAACGCAGAAAAGAATCGTCCACTCTACGCTTGAGCTTTTCGAAATCCATCTTCATCAGTTTGTGAAGGTTTGGGTTACAGCCAAATTTGATAGTGTTTTAGCCTCACCAAAACCATCATAAAAACTAAGGGCCAGAGTTACACATTGTACATAGGTCGCTAGCCTATGTGTACTGTGCAAGTGCAAAAGTCAGGGTTATGCTGAAGGGAAGGTTAAGGTTAGGCTACAGAGAGGGGACATGTATGGTTAGGCTGCAGGAAACGAGGGGCTAGATAGTTCCATAGTTCATGTTTCTAAGGGGGGTGGGGGATTTATTTTTTCACAATCACAAGATAATGTTTTTCAACCTTAGAATGTAGTTTCATTTCTGGAATAGGGACATCCGAAAGTTCCTTTTCGGATGTCCATATTTCGAACACACCTCAGTTTAGAATTTTTTTTCAGAATGGGCGAGTATGCCGACCGGGTCGAAAACGTCGCTGCCACCACATGACCCGCACCATGGGAGAGGTGAGTAACCTCTCCAGGGTTAGGGCCAGGCTGCGGGGAAGAGAAGGGTTAGGGTTAGAATTAGGGGAAGGGATGGGGTAGTTTTTTGCCTTACTTTTTGGAGCACCGTAAGTTCGGTGCTCCGTGGATCGATCGCTATAGGGTTCGAAACTGGCCCTATCGAAATAGAGCCGTTGTTTCCGGAGACCCATACCCTTCAAATAGTTATGCTTTTCAGAAGGAACCACCAGAAAAATTTCCATCTTCAAAAAAGTTCTGTGCATTGCAATGCTTTATAAAATGTATCTTCCCAAAAAATACATTCATTAAATCCAAGGACTGAAGTGACAAAATTCCTAGGAATGCAAAAAGCTTTTTCTGAAATTCCTCCCGAGGGGTGGGTGAAAGTTACCGTGCAAGTCACACAGGAAGTAAAGCATAAATACAGAGTAAAGTGTGTGTGTGTGGGCGATGAATTCACGTGAAATTATTTAGATTTTCATACTCTCCTTCAAACCCCTGTAACAGGTTTTTATGCTCAGAGGAACGTTCATCTCAAACAAAGCTCACACCACTGCCTGACAACTGAACAGAATGCAGAATGCGTTTCATGCTCAGGGGTAGTGATAATGATCAAAACATACAATATACACCAAAGCGGCAAGATCTTGCATACAATAAGGGCAAGCTTGGTTGATGAAATGTATACGTGTATCTTCATTAGAAGTCTATACTGTATGTTCTTAGGAATGCTGCCAATCTATATGTTCAATAAACCAAGTCAATTACTTTAATCTTATTGGCTGCATATAATTTTAGAGTAGGCAATAAACATCAAACACAAACACTGAGCTGTATAAAGAGGTGATCAATCATACAGACTAAAATTCCTTGAAGCTGTCATCGGTGAAAAGCACATGAATGCATATCCCCCTGACAAGACCTAGAGACGTTAATACAGCACATGTACACACCAGCACTATCTTCCTGCATTAGTTTGACAAGAGCCTCGTGTCATAACTATGTATTTCTATAGAGGCTTCTGCCCAAGTATTAAGATACTTGTTTAGACTGTAAATGTACAACGAATAGAAAGAAATAAGTAGGATTCTCCTGACCTAGAAAAAGAGCAGCACATGAAATGCAGAAATTGTACAGTTCTATAGTTAGATGTTGAATAAAGTGACACTTTGATAGTTACAAATGATCCCCCCCCCCACCCAACTTGTGGAGTGTAGGAGAGCAGTGGGGATGAACAGCCCTGTCATTTGGATCTCCTAGTATACAGCATTGCATTCTGTATACCAGGAGAATGGCAGCATCACATCTGAGGTGCGCATGTGCAGATGTTACAGCTGGGCATCAGAGGTTATCAATGGTTCTCCGCAGAAGAACAAAGTTGCAGCTAAGCTTGAATGAATCGGTAAATGTTGATTACACATGATGCACTGATTATAAAGGAGCGCCCACCCTCATGTTTTGGAGAAATATTATGGAGGCCGCTACAAATCAGTTTATAAAGTAATATACACAGCAGGTGCACAAGGCAAGGGGAATTTACACAAAAGACACAACATGGCCTGGCACTCTAGCCATTACTCAGTTACGAATCATGAACCTCTATCTTTAAAATACGAGTCAGAGAATTAGTTACAAATTATATATATACATATACACATACATACATATACATACATATACATATACACATACATACATACATATACACATACATACATATACACATACATACATATACACACACACACACACACACACGTTGCGAGACCCCTCTGCGAGGGATCGCATTGCGAATTAGGGACAACCAAAAGTTGCTTTTCGGCTGTCCCTATTTTGAATGAGGGTTGGGAGACCTTACTTACCTTTCAGAGCACTGGGGACAATACTTTAATATGAACCCACAACAGAGAAAGCATGCACAAGAATAGACCACTTCTGAGGTTTCTTTGTGCAGTTCCTCTTTGGGTTCGGTGAGACGTCTCTAAGCATTAGGGAACAGACTAGTTTTTTTTTTAAAGATTAAAAAGGTCAGTTCACATTCTCCATAGTGGCGAAGCTGGGGAAATGCTCAATGAATACACTTCCTTTCACCTAGTTAATCTCAGACAAACAACAGTTCTGGTGAAGCTGGCGGTTTCAATCATCCAATCAGAAATCCAGTGTAAATCACAGGACAAACAGGAGGTGTTCCTGGTAAACGAGTGGCCTTTGGAGACCAGCCAGCAGCCCTCTTTCGTTCAAAGTCAACAGTAAGGAGTGGTGGTCACTAGGATGCAGGGTCCTAAGCAGGGGTGTGCCATAGAGGCAACCACCCCAGGGCGCAAAGATGAAGTGGGATACTAGTAATTTCATTTTTAAATTTCCAATAGGTTCTCATTCTAGGTTGGTGGAGCCATTTTTCCTTTTTGCTAGTGACCACCATCCAATAAATAGAGCATCCTAGCAGATGTTTAACTAGAAATTTAATGGTCACTAGGATGCTCTCTCTATTGGGTGGCAATCACTAGAATGCCATCTGCATTGTACAGTGGTCACTACAAATTTCTTTATTGCATTACTAAACACTAATCACTAAAGACCAGACAAAGACTTCTAATGCCACTACACTCGGAGCTCCACACTGGATGCAATTAATTTTATCAAGAGACCCTTGATGGCTCTCCAGACGGGCTGCCAACGAATTTACGGCTTGCATCATTGCAAAAATGCTTGCCATATTTAAAATTGCAATTGGGAATGGCTACCTATTTCGAACCATTCCCAACAGCGAAAGGCTGCAGCAGGCTCAAGATAGGATTAAGCCTAAAGAAGGTACGGTTAGGGTGTGGGAAAGGTAAGGGTAGGGTTAAGAAATGATTAAGGGTAGGGCTATGATGGAAGAGTCAGAGGTGAAATCTTTGCAACTCCAGGAGTCACAGCATCGCTGTGGTCAAAAATAGAGACTGCCAGCAATTACAGACCATTGTGCCAGCAAACCACACTCACCGAATGCACATCCCCCACACTCTACATATCAAAGCGCTTTCCACCCGTCACGCCAATGGAACTCCAGATCTGTCCCGGGAAAGCATGCATTTTACCAAAAGACGGGCATTTTTCAATCCTAGCAATTGGAAATATCGCTTTTCAGAAGTCTAGACCTGGTCTTACACGTATTTGATTTTAACGCTTACATAACACTTTTTCGTCTTTTTACTTTTATAGTTGATCCCACCCACATTTGACCTCTTACAGGGTATTTTTTTTATCCAGGTTCACTTTAACGTCCCAATCCACCCCCTTTGTTCTAGCGTGTAGCCCCTTATTTAGGACACCAAGGGCTAGAATTACTAAACTGTGGAAAAGGATAAATGGAAATTGAGTAGTATGTAATAGGAAAGTGAGAGACAGAATCTCATTGGCTGCTATGGGCAACATCTCCTGTGCAGTTTAGTGAATCTAGCCCCAAGATACGCTAAAAAAACAGAACACTTTTTCTAGGAAGATTAAATAATTTGACTGATAACTATGAATCTCTTTCCACATGATGAAAGGGTGGGGGGAATATAAGAATTTAAAAAAAAATTCCTTCTTCAGCAATTACTATTTGTGGATGCTAGCATTAATCTGAATGTATCCCCCAAGGCAAAATAAACCATTTTTCGCTGATCTTGTATCCCCATTGGTTTTCACTTGATTAAAGGAATCTGCATCATTATAAAAGGGAAGCAGCAATACCTTAGAGAATCACACTTCATTTTCCATCCACAATAATGGAAAAGTCTGTAAGGTGTTCTTTCATAAAAGAAAAATAAGGATGTATTCATTATTTCCTAAAAGTAGAATAGAAGATCAATAAAGCATGCAAATCATTTATGTTTATAAAGTCAAACTAAATAAATTGAAATATAATTCACACACACAAAAGACAAAGCAAAAAAAAATAATAATAATTAAAAGAAATAAGCACTCTACTAAAGTTTGCATTAAGATCTAGAAACTCTTAGCTGGTTCTGCTGCTGTGTGTTGTACTACTAGGTATCAGGGAGGCTCTAGAATGCAAGAGATAGCGTGAGAAAGCAGCAGAGGATGAAAATAATAAGGCTTTTCCCTGCTTCATTCTCCAGTGAACATGTCAAATGCTGAACTTCCAAATGCCCTAGAAGAGTACAGAAGGCAGCGCAGACTTAATGTGGTCTATCAGGAAAGTAAAATATACTAAATGAAATAAAACCAATACAAAAAACAACACGGGTTGCTCAGGTTATAAGAGGTTATCTAAACCACCACACGGATTTATATAAAATTTCAGGACCATTTAGTGTTGATTATTTATTGATTTTTTTGGGGTTTAGGGACAAAATTTTAACTTGCAGTCTTATTTTAACTTGTTGTCTGTAGCTGTGTATTAAGTCAGCCTTAACTCTGTCTGTACGACCGTTGACCCGCATGGAAAGGTAAAAACCCAACCATTACCGTAAAATGGAAATGCTCCCCGTCCACCTTAAGGAGTTTAACCAGACAAAGGGGATGCGTCACCATGTCGGACTGAGTTCCATACGCCTGGAGATCCATTGCAACATTCGGCACATGCGTGCGCATTGCCAGATATTCAGCGGAATTCCGTAAACAGAATTCGGTGGATGCACGCAAGGCCGGCGGAACCCGGTAAGCGGGGTAAGCGTGGTGGGAGGGCGTCATGCCAGAGAGGCGCTTCCCTCCCGCCACGATCTCCTGCTGCCTCTAGTCCAGTCAGTGTGGAGAAAAAAAAAAAGCACTTATATTGCGGCGCCGGCTCTCTCCTTCCATCCTGGCTCCTCCCTGCTCCCTTCTCACTCACTAAACGTCGGTTAGTGAGGAGCCAGCAGAGAGGAGCCAGGACGGAAGGAAAGCGTCTTCAATATAATTAAGTGCTACTATGATTTGCGTTGTTTTATTGTGGTTACAATTGTGTTGTATGATGACACGTACTATAATCTAGGATGGTCACTGGTGTCAATTTCAAATTGTTAAACAGAAGGTCGCAAAATTAAAGTTCGCAGGGAGGCGCCGAACACCCTAGCACCGGCCCTGGATGCATGGCTGTCTGGATCCAGTCCTTAATAATAATGACATAGGACCGTATTCACAGTTAAGATTGAGTTCGGTGCGTACAGATCCACACCTAACTCCCTCTTCCAGACCCCCTAAAACCCCCCCCCCCCCATTTTTAAGTACCGTATGGCACGAACAAGTACCATAGGGCTACCTTATCTAACAGTGTGTCGTTTTCTTCTTAAGAAGGAAACTACATCCATACGATGCCTCTCCCCACCCTCCCTGGCTAATCTAAATCCCTCCCCCTTCTATCTAAACACTCCTTTCTTCCTAAACTAATCCCTGTACAGAGGCAATCTACGTACCCAATTGGTACATAGATTGCGTAAATGACCTTCTACACATGTATAGTAGGTCATTTCCAAAATATCTGCACCTAAGAAGCAAAAGCCTCTTAGGTGTGAATCACAAAGTGCCTTTACGGGGACTTGCTATTTGCAATAGAGACAGATAAAAGCTCATTTTTGTCTGTCTCCATTTCGAAAAACAGTCATTTTCAAATATTTTTATTGAATGCAAAAGTATATTATCCATTCATTTTCATAACCAGTCACCTTCCAGAACCATCTCACATGCCACCCTCCAGCAACTTTTAAGGTTATGCTCTGGAGAAGAGAGGGTTAGGATTTGGCTCTGAAGAAGGTAAGGTTAGGGTCATGGAAGGGGAGGGTTAGGATCAGCCTGCGAGTAGGGAAGTGTAGGTTTAGGCTGCAGGGAGGGGAGTCTTAGGGTTAGGCTGCAGGGAGGGGAGTCTTAGGGTTAGGGAAAGGGTTGGGGTAAATTTATACTTACAATTCGGAGCACAGTCTTCAAGGCAAAAGCAATCAATTTCCCAGCCAATTCGGAACTGGCTGGGAGAGAACAGCCCTTTCCAAATAGGCCCGTTCTCAGCGGAGACCCACACCCGTAGAATAGAACAATTATAGAATATATTCACTTTGACATTGAAAACAAAATACGATATGTCAATGAGAGGATTAATCTTTTGTGACTACTCTTCATTGCAAGCAATGATCAATACTTTACATCTGAGCACATATTACCATTGGAGATTAGGATTCTGCCTCTTGAGCACCTGTTTGGGTAGACACAGTTCTGCATGGTACTCACCGAAAAGCCAGAGAGCGAAGGCTTGATTTTCTCTCATATGCAGTTCAAAATTCCTATAGAGACTGTGCAGATCAGCACCATCTTCTCACAAGTACTGGAAAGGTCACAGTCATTTCCAACATCTGACAAGTGTCAACTGCCACATTCATCAGTACTTGAGGGAAATGGTAACTTGATTCCATTATAAAACATTGCCCTCTTCTGTACTAGAATTCTAATTCTCTGATCAGTTGACATACAGCGCAGAGTGGCAGAGACCATAAATTCTACCCATCAGTGGTGAGCAAATAGGCCACTCGGCCAAGTGTACAATTTAAAAAGAAATGTGACTAAAGACAATACAGGGGAATATACTGGCAGTGCAGCCAGCACTAAGCATCTGGGCCTGCAGAGACTGCCACAGACCACCCCAAAATTGACAGAGTTCAGTTCATAAAGTGGTTCCCTACATAGTGAAGATATAGTGAAGTTCTCACAAGATGACGTCATCTACCGTCCTCACGAGGTAGGAGAGTGAAGAGGGACATTTTTAGCTCCTGGGTTCTCCACTAAGACTAATTATGTTTATGTCTTGACCCATTTTATAAAAATATATGGGCTGGATTCAGAGACTGAAAATAAAGGTGGGGGAACCCATGAAATTTACAACTGAACAAAACCATGTTGAATTGCACGGGAAACACATTTCATTTGTTAACGGTGTTAAAGTTGAGGTCAAGTCTAATGAATAGTTTACAAGTAAAGCTGGTCAGTTTCTGTAATATTCAAAACGGTTTTGACCCAGGTGTAAATTTCCACAATTTTTTCAGCTTATTTTAAATCTGGACCCATTCTAATTAGTTTGCTGAAGAAATATGAAAATGATCTTTTGGTCATGACTTGAAATTTACCATAATATCGGTCATTGGCCCAGATCCACACTTAGATACGACAAGATGTTCTGCGTGCGTCCTTAGTATCATAATGTAACTTAGTTGTGTACAAAAGTACGCACAAATGGCAAACCATTAATTTACGATGTATGGCGGGGATAGCCATGTAAATTAGGGGTCATGGAGTCCCGTTACCAGATTTACTACCGTTAGCAGGGACTGCAGAGGACGCGTACTTGTACATTCTCCCGATCAATGAATTGTCAAGTGACCACAAACGTCATAGAAGATCAATGATCGATAGCTTTCCCTTCACATTGCTCAACACTAGCACTGAAATAAAGACACGGACAACTGAAATGGGGTTTAAAAAAAGGGGACAAAGGTTTATTAATTAGAATTGAATAATGGAGTCTACTATAAAATTTAGGGTAGAGACAGGCATAGCAGGTGGGGCGTCAACCTTTAGAAATCTTAGAGACAACATTGGTCATCAACAAAGGCTTCCCAACCACCCAACCTCTCAGTCCAAGACCTCCAGGCTCCACCTCTACCAATTGCACATCTCATCGTGTGGGAGGAGGCAGACCAGGAGCTCATCATGTGACAGGTAACCTACTTAACACTAGAAGGGGCGAGTCTCTATTAAAAGATATTTCTCCCCACAAAGTTTTATGGCGACACCCCCACCTCTACTGCCAACTATTTCTTTTTTCAGTACAGGGATAGGTATGGCTATTAGCCATGATATTGTGATATGTCACCATTGAATATTTGATTACTGGAGATGCGGAGAGTGTTTCTCTTTATGCAAATGTATGTATCATGTGTCATGTTTTGTCTTTAGTCTGATTTTAAGAAATACTGCCATGTTCTAATAAAGTTTTCTAAGATTTTGAGAAATTTTGTGATGAGGAGTGCACTTTAACTTTTTAATCTTGGAGGATTCACCTTTCTTGTGTGATCCCTCTTATTTTGCTTTATGTATGGCTACCAATAAGTAGCACCCACTCTGCATGCTAATTTAACATATGACGCGGTGCAGAGTATCAAGATGGATTATCTGTATTAATGCCGATGCGGGACATGGCTAACCTGTGACACTCACATAAACATCACTGGCCTATCACGGGGAGGGAAACAAAATTTCAAAGAGCAACAAAAATCATTGGAAGACAATGTATAGTTTCTGTCACCTGACCTAGCTCCACCCTACCAGCCGCACCTACCCTGTTTGTTTACTCTGTAAGAGATGACACTAACTACATGTTGACCAATAAGAGGTGAGGCCCAATCAGTTGTTTATGGTCCTTCCAGTCTTTGTCCTTTGCAGGACAAAGGACAAAGCCGGATTTCCTAACCGACACATAATGCACCAACATTATATGGAACAAACAGGACTCTAATCGATCCACTTAACCTTTATGCACATTTAAACTAAAGGCTTTACAAATTCTTGGTACAATTTCCACCAGAACATGGCAGTACACCAGCCCCATGGAACATAATGGTACGTGAACTTTTCCTATTCGTTATAGCTTTTACATAAAAGATAAATGTGCTATTCTGCTTCCAATACAAATCAGCCACTCTGATGGTCTCCAGTGGATTATTTTAAAGATTTAAACTATTCATTATTTTTGCCTAAAAGTGTAGTATTTGACACCGCTCTAAAATCAATATACACAGGCACACTTCAAATCCTCAATGTGTTAACATTACTTGCAAATGCGATGAAAACAATTCCATCTGTTCAGTGAATTTAAAAGCAAGGCGCATTAATTTTAAATAGGACATATTTAGAAAATATGTCATTACTGCACATGGTATTAGTTGTTATACAGAATGCACCAAATACCTAAATATTAAATAAATAAATGCTAAAGTGGCATTAAAACCCACTAATTGGTGCATGTCACTGAAGCCAATCATTTGAGCAAAAAAAATAAGTATTTGGACTGAGCCCAAAGATAAAGACTTCATTTTCCTGAACCTAACTTAGAAAGAAAGGTAGTTTGAGTTACTACATTTTAAAGGAACTTTAGTTACATCAACACCGTATTACGTTATAGTATTACAGTATTGGATTTTTTTATTCAATACCGAATTTATTCAATAACTGATATAAAACCATTGCTAGATGCGTGTAAACTTCCAAACTACCCAAACCGAAAGCCGTGGTCACAGAACAGATAAACCTTGGAACACACATGAACACGGCCGGTGCTCCAGCTAAAAAGAGGGGTGCCAAAAGGAACCCTTACACTACCCCCAGGACCAGGCCAGGGACAGAGCTGTGTAATGAAAGGGGGGATAGGGAGAGAGATGTGTAATGGAAGAGAGAGAGAGACAGGGAGGGAGAAGTTTATTGGAGAGGGGGCACAAGGAGGGAGGTGTATCATGAGTAGGAAGGGCTGAAAATGAGACGTGGGGGGTGAGTGGGAGATGTGTAATTATAGGAGGGGAAAGGGAGGAGATGTGTAATGGAAGCTAACTTCCCTCTTCCTTCTCTCCCCAGATTTTCAATGCAGTAAAAATCAAAATGAGACAGAGAAAAAAAAACAACAGTATTCATGTAAAAACAATACTTCTATCAGCCATCAATTGTCAAGGAACATACTCACCCTATCTCTTGGCACACATCACCAAGGAAAGAGTGCTGGGCGTACGTCGTAGCATTCACCTGCTCCGGTTGCCATTAAGCCCTAGCTATGACAGGGGAATGGCTACAGAGCCTTAAAAGGAGAGCAGACATGACATCAAGGGCACGGGACAACATCCCACTGTGTTTAAGGCAATAAGCTCTGGGTGTTTCCATATAGCTCTCCGATAGTACCAGACAGCACTTTAACTGCCTATCCTTTCCTCCATGATGTCACTAGTGTGCACAACACCCATTGCTATGCAGAGCACTGTAAGGCACATAGATCCCGACTCTACAAACAGCTATACAAGTTCTGTAGACGAAGCATTCAAACTTTCCTAAAGGATAAAAATAAACCAACAGCCCTTTTGTCTTTCAGCTCCAATGGTTAAATGTTATTCCAACGATTCATTCGCTTTACATCTACTTCTCATAGCACAGCACCCTTTCTAAAGCCTTTATTCTTCAGCAATGTAGACACTGGCATTAAAAGGCTGTGTTTAAGCCGCGTTACTAAAAGAAACTAAGTCTGTGTAGAGGGTGCAACACGTCTTGCTCTGTTACAGTGCGTCTGGAGCAAGATTACACAGGTGAAGCCACATCTCATAGTACAAGGTGCTCAACTTCAGCTAAATGAACATTTTCAAACACAATTTTTTGTTGAACACCACATTCTTTTCTGTATGTAACAAGATGCAAAATGTATACATTGATGAGCCTAAATTTAAGAGCATAGCCATTTACATGCATTTCACCTGTTATTGAAAACAAAAATTACATTACGGGCTCCAGAGTCTGGCGCCATGTGTCTGTTCAGCTGCCATTACCACACCAAGCCAGCCTGGATAAGATAATTGATCTCTATGGAAACATCACTGCGTGTATCCAGTGATTTTGCAAAACTCTTTTTCTAAGAGTCCTTACCACTCAAATAGTCTGCAATCCTACTGTATAAGGAGTGCACAGGGCCTCGTGCTGGGTTGAGTGGACATCCCTGTCCTCCCCTTTTAAGCACTGTGCATACCTAGGACACATGAACATGCAAATGAATGAAATGCTCAGTCAATGTAAGTGTATGGTCACAGGTAACCAAAGGGGTGGTTTGGTGAGCGGTTCTGGTCGCTACAGAGACAACAACTACTCAGCAAGATTACAGTCAACGAATAGAATAAGTATTAGAAGAAAAAAAAAATCCTTACCTTGACCCCACCCTTGCCCCTCTCACTATGATCTATCCTCTGAAGAGTTTAACGGTCAGCAATGCTCTAAAGGGTGCACTCACATACAACACCCTTAGGGGCAGTACTGGTCATTTTGTCATTGGAGGAAAGTACAGGCTGGACATGTTTACAATACAAGAAAGAAAGGCATTCAATTGAAAGACAGTCCTAATGGGTTGCACCGAACACGTATTCAACGGTACCAGTGATGACCATAAATGCATACACACTAAAAAAGTGGACCTAAAGATGTAGCCACTCTCTGGAATAACCTCCCTCATCCATTAAGACTATCCTCTACTCTCCGAACTTTAAAGCGCTACCTTAAATCTCATCCTTTTAGACAAACTTACCATATTCCTCATCCTACTTCTAAACATTGGTCTGTCCTATTTACTACTTTGCTATCCTTTCTATTACATGATGAACACAAAACACTTTTACTTTCCATATTAAATCTTCCCTCAGTCATGTTACTAACACAGCTGTGTGGCTGGATCATACAGAGCACTGAGCACTGTTACAATACACCCTGTCTCTCCATAGTAATACCCCCTCAGTCCTGGTAGTAACACAGCTGTGTGGCTGGATCATACAGAGCACTTTTACCATACAACCAGTCTGCTTCATTGTGTGATTTATAGCACTTGCCCTTATGTTTTATTCTCCAACGTCCTATAGAGTGTCAGCTTGCCCCTGCCTTTCACGCACCTGTTTAACATATACCTATAAATTGATTGAGCAACTTCCATTCTCTTTTTATTATGTTACTAACACAGGTGTGTGGCTGGATCATACAGAGCACTTTTACCATACAACCAGTCTGCTTCGTTGTGTGATTTATAGCACTTGCCCTTATGTTTTATTCTCCAACGTCCTATAGAGTGTCAGCTTGTGGGCCGAGCCCTCTTACCTAACCAGCCTGTCTTTTATCACCCAGTCTTCTTATAACAATTGTTAAAGAGCTATGTAATCTAATGGCGCTATATAAATACCTGTTAATATATAAATATCACATATCAATGGTTATAATAAAAAACAGGTACAGTTGTTTTGCGTTCACCTACTTTTGATTGCAAAAAATTTTACGTACCGCACTGTATCACCAAAGATTTGCATAATCGCTTACTCTTTGCAATCTTTAGCTTTTCGCCATTTATCCTAAAACTGTGAATATTTACAAACCCGGATCTGCCTAATTAGTAAACAGAGTTTAATGCAAAAAAAGGTCTAAACTGGGTGGCAAATATACAGTTAAAAACTTCCTTGTATGATCGATTAATAAATGCACTCCTGTCAATCCACTCCTTCGGGTCATGTGTGCTAATTGGTTGTCCAGTTCCATTGTATGATGTTTTCTCTCCTCTGGGCATTTGATCAAGCTATTGCACAACCAGATGCATCTAGTCTTAACATACATGGGACTTACACAGCACAAATAGGTCAGAGATTACAAATGACAATTATTTATATGGTTTGTAGATATTCAGAAGAAATATTAGTGTTTGTTTTATAAGGAATAAGGACGTGCTCTACAACTTACTTGTATTCAGATATGAGCCTTCATTAGACACATACAGAAAAATGAAAACCAATAACAGTGCGTTATAGCATATCATTAGTCTATCGCCACTTACTAACGAAAAATTTTAGACATGGCTTCATATATTTAAGCAAACCAAAAGTAATAGTTTTGAAGCAAATCAGAATTCATTTATAGAGACTTACATTAATAGGGGATTGATGTTGAAAGAAAAATTTGGAACTTATCGTTTGCCATTTGGCAATTTCTTACTGATGATCATTAAACACATTTGCAATGCAATTAAAACTTAAAATAGCATGCAGATGCATGGAATACAAGCGTGATGGAATAACATGACATGCTGTGAAGAAAAAAAAAAAACATTGCGATGAATACGGCAGTTGTACAATAACTTGGCAGAGAAAACTTTAGGGCCCTTTATCAAAAGTTGTGTAGAAGAAGAAGAAGAAAAAACAATGTGACGCTTTATTAAAGAATGCCACATATTGGTAAAAAATTGTAAAAGAAAGCCCAACTGCAAATGTTGTCTGTGGTGCTTAAATGCAGACAATAGTGTTTGAGTCACTTTTAGGAAAAATTACTTTAGTAACAATTAGCTCCCCCAATCTCCATCACACACATATACGGTATAGGTAACAGTGATTCTAAAGAGTTTAGCCCAAGGCAACCAATCAGATTGCAGGATTTTCTAGATAGTGTTTGGCTTATAAAAGCCAATGGCAACTTTACTTTAGTAACTATATACATTAAGACAATTTGACCTTTCTACTCTACTTTCTTTATTGCTTATAAATAATATTGTTCATGGATTCTTGAAGTTTAAAAAGATAAAAGATGGTTGTGTTTTATTTTTAATTGTCATTTAAAGCCATACGGTTATCTGTGCAGTTGTCAACAAATGCCTTAATAGTCAACAATATTGCTTACAATCAGTGAGAATTCAAGTGTTATGAAGTCCCAGGGCAGTAGGACATTATAGTGGCATTTATTAAGAAAACAATATATCCGTACTATAGTGAGTGGTGGAATTTCCAGTGACTTCTACAGAAAACAGGAAAATGAATATAAAAGCAAAAGTTAAATGTGAGTGTTGGCTGTTACTTATAGAGTTTAATAATAACTGGCTTCAGTACTGAGGAAGTAACACACCAACGACCAGTAACAAATGTCACATTAGTTACTAAAATATTTCGTTCTGGAAATATTCACAACACAGACTGTGAAAATGCCCACAACAAATCTACCAGCATTAGACAAACACCGGTGGAAGTCCCCACTTAGAAAGATGGTATTGCGAAATAGGGACAGCCGAAAGTTCCTTTTTGTCCCTATTTTGAATACCCATCTAATTTAGAATTTTTTGTTCAGAACGGTTGAATATGCATATCACATACTGACCCATTCATTTTCACGACAACACACAACTGCCGTTGGACCCACGGCTACAGTGGACTACTGGGAAAGGCGAATAACCTCTTCGGGTACTTTGGGGAAGGGAGGGTTAGGATCAGGCTGTGGACAATGGACAGTTAGGGTAAGGGTAATAGAAGGGGAGGGTTAGGGTTAGAATTAGGGGAAGTGTTGGGGCTAGTTTTGCCATTTACCTATCGGAGCACCGTGTTCGGTGCTCCGGGGATCGATTGCTATACCTCACAGAGACATAAGCAATCAATATCCCAGTCAGTTCGAACCTGGCTGGGAGAAAATGGACCTATCAGAATAGGGCTTTTCTAACCGGGGACCCACACCCAAAAAAAACTACTGATAGATTTTTCTAACTGTGAATAAGAAAATCTACTACTTCTGTATAATACTTAATAAATTGACAATTCATTACATAGTCACTGGTTGAACCATATTTCCTTTATCATGCACAGCACTGCAATATCTGAGATGTGTATTTTTGTTGATTTAATTTTGAGGTCCACTCGAAGTCTCATTGAACATTGGTTACCTGCAGCATTAAGTTCAAAATCCTTTTCCGCCCATATACATACTGTGTCTTCACTTGTCACAAGATATATCCTAGCTCAGTCTCTAATCTTCACAGGATCTGCAACAATTTATTACATTTACTAAATGCTCCGATTCCTGCACCTACTCTGGAACAACCTTCTTTGCCCATTAAAACCATCCTCTACTATCTGAACTTTCGAGTGCTTCCTTAAAACTCAGCTCTTCACTCTAGCTTACCAAAATTCCTGAACCTCCTTCTACTCAATTCAGAAAGCAGCTTTCCTATCCAATTTTCCCTTCTGTTTTATGATTTAAACAAACTTTCTCCTCAGTTCTGCTACCAACACTGCCGTGTGACTGGATCATACAGAGCATTGAGCCGGTTTACCATACAACCTGGCTGCTCCATTCTATGATATACAGAACTTTCTCTTATGCATCAGATGCAAATTTACTATAGTTTGTAAACAGGGCCCTCTTACCCAACCAATCTGTCCATTACCACCCAATCATCCATTGTTTTACAATGACCTTTTAAAGTTGTTTAAATGTTACCTCTCAATTTAAAAAAAACACATGATATTTAACCCAATATGGGAACACACATAGGGGCTGATCCAGAGTAGCACTTACACTTTTTTTTAGGTGCAAGTGTAGACCTGAGCAATACCATGTTGAACTGCAAGGGGAGGCAAATCTAAATTGTAAAACCAGAATTAGAATTGAAGGTGACATTTCTTAGCTCAACTCTAATTTATAGATTAAACATACTATGCAGTGCGTGAGTTCTGTAAAAGTATTTTCCCTGCATGATAAAGAATTAAAATTAATTAGCACCCCTTACTTTGCAAAATGGTTTACCCGAGCTGTACACTTGCACCTGTTTTGCCCTTACTCCCAAACTCAGCTCCATGGTCTATTCATATATATTTCTAATTGTGTGTAACTAATGTTTCTACATATAAAAAAATAAATAGATGACAGATAGAATTATTTTCATTGCTGGTGTGTAACCGAGCAAAATGCTAATACACACACTATATACACAATCTATGTTGTAGTATGACACAGGTTATCCATCTCTAGTAATATTTATACATAAACGCTAAATTACTTAAGGAGGAAATACCATAAAAAAAAAAAAAAGGATAGAAAGAATTATTTTCATTGCTGGTGTGTAACCGAGCAGAATGCTAATACACACACTATATACATACTCAATCTATTTCTTATCCATGTTGGAGTATGACACAGGTTATCCATCTCTAGTAATATTTATACATAAATGCTAAATGACTTAAGGAGGAAATACCATAAAGGGAGACTGGACTGCTAAACAATGTTTTATTTTACAGAACAAAAAAAAAAAAATTCTATAAAATTTATAGCAATAAAAATAAACAAAATCTTATGCATGAAATTCAACTTTCCTAACAGAATTATTGCTCTTAGCCCATTTCAGTTCTGGCAACCTTTATTGCAAATAAATGTCATTTGTTATGTGGTTTTAGCTAAGGCAGAATGCATCTTTCAATGTTTGCAGTCCATTATGTGGACAATTCAGGAACACCATAAAACAATCTTTGGGGGAAAGAACAGGTCGGCAAGGAATTCACATGGCTGAGAAAGAAGTGCAGTGTAATAAGTCTATTACAGCCAGATTGCCATTTACTACTTTCATATACAAAAGATGCCCTGTTGTACTGACCTGCTTTTATTCCATAATGTAACAGACAGACATTTCAATTTCCTACCGAGCAGGAAAAATATTTCTGCTCCAATTTATAACACATAATGAGGAAAATCTGGGAGGTCAGAGAAAAGGAGCCTGTTTCACAACATTAAACTAAGTATGTCAAACTGGGAAGCTTCATTTAGATCTGCAGGTAGACAACACCTATAGAGACGTATGGTTCCTATAGCATGAAGTACTTAGAGCCAGCAGAAAATTAATGAGCCTTATACTGCATGCTATGGAAATGTGTAGCTCTGTCTCACACATGCTGTCATGTACATGATTATCTAGGAGAAAGCAGTATGGCTTATTGTACATGGAGAAATGTTATTAGAAGCAAGAGAAATATGAATATAATAGCATAAATCTCTTATGAGCAGCTGGATACATTTAAGGAACCACATGATTGCTGATGATCAAAAGGACCACACATATTTACTCTTATAATGCAATGAATCAAAGAAACAGAAAGTGACGGCAGATAAGAGCCACATCCAGTCTGCCCAGTTGTTTATTTCAAACGATGCCGACCCTAGACTATTTATCTTCAATTTAGTTTTAGATTTAGGATATCCTTATATTTATCCCAAGCATGTTTAAACTGTTCTACTGTGTTAGCCTCAACCACCTCAGATGGGAGAATATTCCATTTATCAACCACCTCAGATGGGAGGCTATTCCACTTATCTATCACCCTTTCAGTGAAGTCTTATTTCCTCTGAATCTACCACCCTCCAGTTTATATCCATGCCCTCGTGTTCTATTACACCTCTTTCTCTGAAAAATTGCCACCCTCCTCTAGCCGGTCACAACCCTTGATATATGTGAAAGCTGCTATTATGTCCCCTCTCTCCCTTCTCTGCTCCAAGCTATACATGTTTAGTTCCTCTAGCCTTTCTTGGTATGTTGTGTGACACAGGCCATGGACCATTTTAGTTGCTCTTCTTTGCACAGTCTCTAATGTATTTATGTCTTTCTGGAGATATGGCCTCCAGAACTGAACAGTCTTCTAGGTGAAACACCTACATGCATTGCCACACCAGGAGGTATCTTCACCAAGTGTTACAAGCTACAACAATCAAATCTGGCATCAACACAGAAAGCAGCTGGTCCACACATGACAGCTCATAAGGCCACATGGACCTCTAGAGTTACCGGTTGCTATTAATGTCATACTGTACAATGAATGATACACATACAGAAGAGTAATGTACCAGTTAATGTAATTTGCACACTTGTCTTTTCTCACCTATAATTCCAGCTGCAGGCATATAAAGATATTTGCAAACATTAATCCACTGTACAGGATGAAATCTATACCAGTTATCAGCCCAAAAACTGCACCTACCGAGTAGGAGCCAAAACCGGCATCCTACTGATGGAAGTTATTGACAGGAGAAGCGTAACTCCTAATAGGCGCATGTTTAACGTGTGTCCTCATTGCATTGTTATACGTACCACAATACCTACCAAAGTGCTTGTCCCACCTACAGAGCACCAGTGACCACAAGTTATATACACAGCTAACATTGATGTGCACAATAAACTCCTTAATACACGTTCACTACCAAAGTCACTCTGGGGATGAGCCAGACTTAGGTGTGAAAGCAAAGAAAGGAATAAATCTGCACCTTGACAAACCCACAATGAGCTGCAGAGGAAGCAAGATATTAAACGTGCAAACAGAAGGAGCTGCGAGGTGATGTTTCATGGCTCAACTCTAACTGAAAGTTTTAAAACGATGCTGTTCGGTATTTATGTGCAACACAAAATCAGCCAGTATTTACCTTGCATGTAAACATGCTTTAAATTAAATTGCACCAAGGTTTGTCCTTATTGCACAGTTAGGGGTTGATTCAGAGTTTGGGAGTAAGGGTAAAAGAGGTGCAAGTGTACAGCTCGGCTAAACCATCTTTCAAAGTAAGGGGGTGTTAAATTATTTAAAATCTTTTGCATGCAGGGAAAATACTTTACTTTTACACATAGAACTCAAATACTGCATAACTTTAGGTTTATTCTATAGAGTTTAGCTAAACATCTCCTCTCAATTCTAATTATACGATTTAAAATTGCCTCCCCTTGCAATTCAACATGGTATTGCTCAGGTCTACACTTACACCTAAAAAAAAAATAAAAAAATGTGTAAGTGCAACTCTGAATCAGCCCCTTAATCCAGATCATTCCCCTTACTAATTATTGTATATCATATAGAGAAGTCTAGCAACACAAACTATACATTAAAGTGATAGCAAAATATAATTAAAAAAGAAAGTAAACATTAATATATTCAGCACAAGTGACAGAATTTGCATTTGTAATCTTCTGTGCTGTAAGGGATCTTAACAGTCTGCCATTATCCCTGTCACTGGCTGTGCTATCTCAATCACTGTCAAAACCCGGACTTCTTTAGATCTCTGCAATAGTAAATATGCTCCACTAACGAAGCAGATTAAGGTGAAGTTACGATCATAAGATCCCCCCCGAAATGCTTTAAAACAGAGATCATTTATTACCCCAGGGACTGATCTCAACCTGATCTTCGCTGCAAAAACTTAAAAGTCTTCCTACTCACTCAGCATTAAACAATAGGACGACAGAGAGATCTATAATGAGAGAAGACGATCACAGAGTCATCACTGAACAAGGAAGAAATAACAGTTTAAATACAAGCATGGCAGAAAATTGCAGGCATGGTGTTCATATAAAGAGTACAGTACCTTTGACAGGTCCATGAAGTGTGAGCAGGGCTGCAATGTACAAAGTGCCCCCCAGCCTTCCAGAGACAGGAGAAATGTGACAGCTCTTCAGGAGCCTCAAACACTGTCCCAGTCCTCACCCACTGGGTTACTTCTGAAGCCTGTGGCACAGTCTGCTCCAGATAAATGTATTAACAGCAGCCGTATCATGATTAATTCATCAGTCCCGGTGACCAGAGTTGGAGACTAGTGTAATATGCAGAGAATGCAATAGGAAAATCTGGGTGGAAAAACAAGCCAACAGCAGTCAGATCTCTGATAGACCACCCTCTCCAGCAAATTCATATTTTCCTCTGCTCCTTGCAGGCTTATAGATAGTAAAGTGTCTGCAAGGCTGCAAACATTCAGCTCCTGTATTTTACCAGTGCAATTGAAGCTGTTAATCAGTTCAGCTGGAGTTGTGATGTATTGCATGCAAAGCCTGATTGGAGAACCCAGGACCTTCCTATTGGTCAACCTCCATTGCTTTCTTATTGGCTATATGATATTTAACTGGTTTGCTTGCAAGCTTGCTTGTTTCCTACACTGTATGTGCATGTTCTAGCTAAAAGCCTACTGCCTTGCAGGTGTGGAAGATGTTTTATTCAAGTTTCTCAGTGATTTAGGAAAGGGGACAGGATACATAATTTTTAGCAGGCTCAATTCATAGGAAATTATTCTCTGGGTACTGTATAAGCAGAAAGGACACTGGTGTATTGTAAAATGCTTCACCTGTGATATAAAATCAAGAGCTTGTCAATGCAGCAGTTACTTTGTGTGGAAAATATAAATTGTGACTGTTGTATTGGCATAAGGCAGACCTGAAATAGACAGTGGAATACATATAATGGAAAGGCAGACTTGTAATTTTAAAATGAGACACTTATAAAATGGAAATGCTGCAATATGAAAGGGACACTTGAAAAAGAAAATAGACAGATTTTCTGTGTCAGACTGATCTCTCATTTGATTACATTTATTGCTTAGAAAGCTTTAGAAAAAAATAAGAGATATGAATCAGGGTTTTATACCCTAAGAAGCTTCAAGCAGTAAATTGCAATAACACCTTAGTTATATATACTATACATCGCTGTTAAAGTAAAAAAAAAATTAACCACATAAGTGCAAAATCAGATCACAGCAGATGTCACTGCAACCAAAATAGAAACTACTATGGTAATCTATGAAAGTGTAAAATGCTACTATGACATAATGCATCCCATTTAAATGCAGATGCTCAATCCGTTTGTACATGGAAATGTATTCACTGCACTTTTAAGGGTTCGCCAGGGATGCAAATGAGACATCATCTCATGGGAGGAGCTACACTATATGCCTGAAGCGTGGGTTTGATACCTATACTTGCACCCACATGAGGGTGAGAATTGGATGGTTCAAGTCATTCTGTACTTATAATGGGAAGCCTGTTTTGCAGCACTTCAAATTCATATTCTAATTCTCTACTTTCTAAACTAATTTCTAATTTCCATGTAAAAACAGGGGCAGATCTAAAATTTTCTTTTCTTTAGTGAGCAATTCATACCCCTCCCAATTTCTAGTATTAACCCCTTTCCCTGTGCGCCTGCAATATCTCTATCTGCAGCGCTAATGACCATAATAGTGCCCCCATTCATATTCACCCAATAATAGTCCCCCATTAATAATAACCCAAATAATAGTGCCATTCATATTCACCCAAATAATACTGTCCCATTCATATTCACCCAAATAATACTGTCCCATTCATATTCACCCAAATAATACTGTCCCATTCATATTCACCCAAATAATACTGTCCCATTCATATTCACCCAAATAATACTGTCCCATTCATATTCACCCAAATAATACTGTCCCATTCATATTCACCCAAATAATACTGTCCCATTCATATTCACCCAAATAATACTGTCCCATTCATATTCACCCAAATAATACTGTCCCATTCATATTCACCCAAATAATACTGTCCCATTCATATTCACCCAAATAATACTGTCCCATTCATATTCACCCAAATAATACTGTCCCATTCATATTCACCCAAATAATACTGTCCCATTCATATTCACCCAAATAATACTGTCCCATTCATATTCACCCAAATAATACTGTCCCATTCATATTCACCCAAATAATACTGTCCCATTCATATTCACCCAAATAATACTGTCCCATTCATATTCACCCAAATAATACTGTCCCATTCATATTCACCCAAATAATACTGTCCCATTCATATTCACCCAAATAATACTGTCCCATTCATATTCACCCAAATAATACTGTCCCATTCATATTCACCCAAATAATACTGTCCCATTCATATTCACCCAAATAATACTGTCCCATTCATATTCACCCAAATAATACTGTCCCATTCATATTCACCCAAATAATACTGTCCCATTCATATTCACCCAAATAATACTGTCCCATTCATATTCACCCAAATAATACTGTCCCATTCATATTCACCCAAATAATACTGTCCCATTCATATTCACCCAAATAATACTGTCCCATTCATATTCACCCAAATAATACTGTCCCATTCATATTCACCCAAATAATACTGTCCCATTCATATTCACCCAAATAATACTGTCCCATTCATATTCACCCAAATAATACTGTCCCATTCATATTCACCCAAATAATACTGTCCCATTCATATTCACCCAAATAATACTGTCCCATTCATATTCACCCAAATAATACTGTCCCATTCATATTCACCCAAATAATACTGTCCCATTCATATTCACCCAAATAATACTGTCCCATTCATATTCACCCAAATAATACTGTCCCATTCATATTCACCCAAATAATACTGTCCCATTCATATTCACCCAAATAATACTGTCCCATTCATATTCACCCAAATAATACTGTCCCATTCATATTCACCCAAATAATACTGTCCCATTCATATTCACCCAAATAATACTGTCCCATTCATATTCACCCAAATAATACTGTCCCATTCATATTCACCCAAATAATACTGTCCCATTCATATTCACCCAAATAATACTGTCCCATTCATATTCACCCAAATAATACTGTCCCATTCATATTCACCCAAATAATACTGTCCCATTCATATTCACCCAAATAATAATAGTCCCCCATTAATAACACAAATAATAGTGCCCCATTCATATTCACCCAAATAATACTGTCCCATTCATATTCACCCAAATAATACTGTCCCATTCATATTCACCCAAATAATACTGTCCCATTTATATTCACCCAAATAATAGTGCCCCATTCATATTCACCCATATAATACTGTCCCATTCACATTCACCCAAATAATACTGTCCCATTTATTTTCACCCAAATAATAGTGCCCCATTCATATTCACCCAAATAATAGTGCCCCATTCATATTCACACAATTAACAGTGCTCCCATTCATATTCACCCAACAATACTGCTCCCATTCATATTCACCCAACAATACTGCCCCCATTTGTACTAACCCAAATAATAGTTCACCCTTTTATATCCATCCAAATAATAGTGCCCTCATTGATATTTACCCATATAATAGTGCACCACTCATATTCACCCAAATAATAGTGCCCCCCATGCATATTCACCCAAATAATAGTGCCCTCATTTCTATTGTTCAGGTCGGATATGTTAGAATCATGGTTTAGCAATGTAAGTTTATTCATTTTTTATTATATGAATAATAGTGTCTGCATTTATATTCATCCAAACAGCAGTGTCCCCATAATGTTTCAATGAGCATAAATAAAATCATCTTTCTCTGCTCTCATGCATATGATCAGTGGTAGGGCAGAGAGTCTGGCTTAAACCTTCCTGAACCTGCAACTCACGCTAACGTTCTGAGACCTAAGCTCTCCAAGGCCTACAATAACACCTATACGTCAAGGTACACTGAGGCGCAGTTCAAATTAAATTTAGCCCAGCACCATTCTCCCAGCCTGACAGAGGATAACAAGACACTGTGCTCCTCTTATCACAGGGTAAGAATGGACCGGATTCACAGTCACGTAGTTTTCGTCTTACGTACATTGGGGTAGATCCTGATCAACGTTTGCAGTACGTTTGTTCGCGTAGCGAAAGAATTGAGCTACTACGCATGCCATTTCCATTTCTGTACGGTCTAAAGACTGCGCTTACGCAATGGTACGTAGATACCGTAAATAACATACTACGCATTCGTAGTAGCTCAATTCTTAAAACAATTTACGTAAGACGAAAACTACGCAACACTGAATCTGGACCTATGTGTGTGGGGGACATAAATCAATAGAAACCATTGAGATCATGACATGACAACTGAGTCAGTAATCCGATCTGCCAAAATAATAAGGCAAACAAACTAAACGAAAAAAACATAATGTGCAAAACATAATAAATGGCACGTTCTGAGTATGTTTTTTGTTGTGTCATTGTAAAGACAGAAATTAACTGGTATATTGAATGTCCAATGACCTGAATAATACTCTCAGCAAAAGTACCCAGATTCAATGTAAAGTATCTGCAGCTGTTCGTCTAAGCTCTAGATAAGACTTTCAGCTAATTAGTGATAATTCAGCTACCTACTGTTTTGTAGCACAGTGAAATATGACAAGTCACTGAGTCCAAACCAGAAAACCTCTAAAATAACAGCTGCAAATTTAGTATTAAAATGTGCTGTTTGCAAAACAGTGTCTATAATAAAAAGACAGGAGCAGGGGGGCATCTGGCTATTGGGTTAGTCCGGTATTGGAGACAGTGGGCTACCTGTATCTTGTTAAACAGGTTGTTGGACCAAAATCTGCCCCTCAGGCAAATATTTGCCCGTAAGCCCCTGTAATCAGATTGCGATTACATCCTCCCTAAATATAGACCGGGAGCCGTATTCACAGATCCGTTTTTGTAAAGTACGCAATTATACGCACGCACGTAGCAAGGAAACACCCACCAACACCCACAACACTCCCCCCTCTCCCGGCCGTGCAATCGTAGACTTACACCTTCATAGACCACTCTGATCTTTACACGTGTACTTACGTGCGTATGTCTTCCGTGTGTGCGATTCTTTATAGCCACGCCCTCAAGCGTTCATTTAAATGCCTCCCCCCACCTACTTTCATGTAAATATCCAAGTACGTATTTCTACCCCGCCCAGCTGTGCCTATGTCCCCAAGTGCGATTCACATGTCCGTGCCTAAAGCACTTACGTGCGTATATTCAACGTAATTTACGTAAATAAAGTTACTACGCATGCGCAGTTAAAACGTACCTAAAAATCCACGTGAAAACGGATCTGTGAATACTGCCATTTGAGCTCCGTCTGCCATGACAGCGGAGTTCTGTTAGTGGATTACTGTGCGATCCTAAGGACCGTAAGTGCAAAAGGAGCCCTTAGGGCAGTGATGGCTAACCTGTGACACTCCAGGTGTTGTGAAACTACACTTCCCATCATGCTTTGTCAGGTATCCGCTATGCTTTTACAGTCAAGGCATGCCGGGACTCGTAGTTTCACAACACCTGGAGTGTCACAGGTTAGCCATCACTGCCTTAGGGGATGGGGGGTAGAGAAAAAACCATATACAAATCCCCCTCACTACTTAAAACACCTGTCAAGTCCATAGTGTTTTTGGAATGGACATTGAAAGATTAGAAGAATTTGATGTACAACCTCTCAGACGGGGCCGTGTGGCACCCACCCTGCACCCAAACTGCTTGACTGGCATCTGGAACTAAAGCTGAGGATTCTCTCCAGCTGCTATGACTGCAGTTTAAACACAGGCACAACGACTGGTGAAAATACTCTACCTGTCTCCCAGCTGCAAGTCAAACTATTTTAGTCTGTAAGCATGCCAATTGGTGCATGGCTCTGGCCATTCACTAACCTGAGTTCTGATCACACTGATTGGTGGATGCTTGGAATTATCCACCAATCACAATGCAAGAATTATCCAACAGGAGCTACAGGACAAAAGTCAGGTAAGAAGCAATAGAGTATTATTGTGTGGCTGAATTAGTCCTCTGAGTTGCGCTGTCTGCCTCTCTGGTATGATCATGAGGTCACGGCAGCATCACACTGCTGGGAGAACTCCAGCCAAAATACGTGGACAGGATTCTCTATGACTGAAATGATGACATTTCAGTAGTATAGACTTACAGGGCGCCCCCTATTTAATCCTGGGGCTAAATTTACTAAACTGTGGAAAAGAGTTGAGATGTTGCCCATAGCAACCATTCAGATTCTAGCTGACATTTTCTACTTACATATGTAATTCTCTACTTGCATACGTAATAGGAAAGTGAGAGCCAGAATTTGAGTGGTTGCTATGGGCAACATCTCCACTTTTCCTTTTCTGCAGTTTAGTTTATCTAGCTCCTGAACTGTGCCCCCCTTCAACTCTGGTATATACATACATACATATATTGAATATTGGTATACATAATATATAGCAGATTAGCCATATTGGGGTAGATCCAGAACTACGCACTAGCGCCAATCGTATTTACGCTGCGCGTAAATACAATGCACTCCCCTGGACACTACCCTAGGTTAACCGTAATTTCACCACCTTACACTTGCTGAACCCTAAGTTATCGTAATATAGAAGCGCCCTTTCGTTCGTACTTACACCAATGATACGGATGACCAATTTACAACTGCGCACAACACCGAATTACGACAGGAAGTAGTCACTGCGCACATGCGCAGTGCCAATGTTTTGACGAGGTTACGCTTGCGGCAGACGTATTTACACCCGTGCGTAGTTCTGGATCTGGCCCATTGTCTATTTCCACCACCAAATTTCAGGAAAATCAGTCATATGAGTTTGGAAAACATACCACACATGCTGCGGTTTCCTTAGATGATATTGCCCTTTTAAATATGTATATTAATACTTCTAAATATAGTTGAAAATCAGCCATTAATCAGTCTGTTGGACATGGACATAAATCAGGACTTTGACAGGGTCTTAATTTTCTTGAAATATACAAATAACGTATTTTACTCCTATAATTATGGTTGTTTTTTTTTTAATTTGTCTCTAGTCAAAATTATTATTATTATTGGCCCAGATCCAGAAATAAGGCTGACAGGGGACATATGCAAGTCATATGTAAGGTGTCCAGATTTACTACCAACAGTGGAGATTGCAGGGGGCATGCCCTCCTCGCTACGGGTGCGTAACTGGGGGTCTGGATCTCGGCCGTTATTATTATTGTTATTCATTGATCTTTTTTTTGTTACATTATTTATTCGTATATTATCCTAAAAGCTTTGTACTGACATGTAACTATATCACATGTCAATGCAAAAGCTATATTATAGCTATTTATAAGAGTGTGGGAGTTACGACATGCTGAAATAACGACTCCTCAGATGAGGTTTTAACAGTTACTTTCAAGGGATTTTTAATTCAACGGAGCTCTGTACATTGTGTGAAGTTACACTCACTTCAGCTGTATTTCTGGTTCGCTTTAGATGGAAAGATTCATTTCTGCTTATGACACATTTATAAAACCGATGATGTTGCCCAGAGCAACCTATATGATTATAGCTTTAACTTTTTTACTGTACCCTAGATGATCATTAGAATCTGATTGGTTGCTATGGGCAACTTGGCATGTCACCAGGAATACACCAGGAATGCAAGTTTCAAAACAAAGTACTATATGATTTGTAAATAATATCATAATAATAGTAATAATAATCATCATCATAAGAAGTATAATAATAATATAAATCATGGTATTAATATTTTAGTAATGAGTGTGTCACCAAAAAAGGAATTAATTTACTTTAAATGGGACTCCTATCCATCCCAGCAGACATAACCTTATTGCACTCTCCTTCCACCTCGGCACGGCCACAACATTGGGATAAACAGAGAGATCGTCCATACAGGATGAGTCTCGGCTCAAAGTCGATTCTTAGACAAGACTGAGAAAACTTCATAAACTCCCACCTGCCGCTCGGCTCAACCTCCACCTGCGCCAAGAAAAAAAACATGATCAACCATAAAATCACAATGGAGCTGTTTACCGCTACAAACCGGAACCTAAAACCCGTTACCGCCATCATCAACTAACTTAACTTCCTTCAGAAGCCTATAAATTCAATTATAAACAATACCTGTCCTTCATTAGATAAGTGAACCCCATCCATCCTATGTAACTGTAATTAAGCATACTTAAAAGAGGGGTGGGAAATTACCAATCCATCTGCTGTTCAATGAAAATCTTAACAAAATTATTTAACTTGTGTCTGACACCATATATGGCTAGACCGTTTGCGGAATGACATCAGATCATATCCACAAAATGTTGGGCCACCAATTAAAAGCCTGAAGCAGGTCATATTTAATAGTTCTCAAAAGCTCAAGACTAGAAATACGGCCAATGTCACCCCCCCAGGTGAATAACAATAATGTGGTGCTCACTGAACAATACAACCTGATGAGCAACCGTCTCTAATAAAGAATGTCATTGCATACCTCACCATCCCTTCCAATACACAACAAAATCCTCAGAATTCCCCAGCGCTCTGGACATTGGTTGCATCCCTGGCCAATAAGCAAATGACTGTCCAAAGACCCAAACAATGCGTAACACAACAAAATCCTCAGAATTCCCCAGCGCTCTGGACATTGGTTGCAACCCTGGCCAATAAGCAAATGACTGTCCAAAGACCCAAACAATGCGTAACAGTAATGTAACGGCTGGAAGGAAAAATGGAAAGGGGAGATTGGGTAAACAAGCATTAGCGTTAAACATGGCATGTTTAAAGAAACAGTGTATAAACAAAGAATAGTCCATGCCCGTAGAGTAACAAAGGAAGCCATGCAATAGGTGAAGGTAAAAACTCAGAATATTTTCTAAGCTGGGGAACTACTTGATGCCCCGTGGGTTGTGAGAAAAGCCATTCACGACTACACACCGTGGTGCGGCAAGTAGGGAGGGAGGGAGGAAAAGACATGGTGCATACTACCTATTACTGCAAACTAACAGGTTTCCTCTGGGATTGTACGAATGTACTTTATGAACACTGATGACTTCTACCTGCCTAGCTGTTGAATGCTCTCGGCAGAAGTGCCTGCTGCAGCCACAGAGGACACTGCTCCAATTTGGAAGGAGTGTGTTCCACACTCGGGAGGTGAATAACTGAAATATCCTGCAAACATCTTTGTAAAACAGCCTTAAACTGGAAAACTATTAAAGGAACTCCAGTATTGTGGACAAGTCAAATCAACGAGGCAGAAGGTCCCGAAAACTGGGATCCAGGGCGCACTGAGCAAACCACTTCTAAATCGTGTCTTTTCAAAATAACCCAACGGCCTCTGCCTTTCTTATCTGTGTTGCCGACAATGTACAGCTTCTGGAAAGAGAAACACGTTATTGGAAAGAAGATTCCAGAAGAACGGCCAGTGGAGGCGACTAACTCCCTTACACGGAGAGCCCCAGTGAAAGCAAACTCAAAAACAACGCTAAAACAAAAGGGAATTGCATTCATGCCAAAATGTGAGCTAGCAAGTGAAGAGCTAGGTCCTCTAACCCTAATCGACTACCTGCCAGACGCAAAGAAGACAGGGAGTTGCCTAAGGCTGGTATCAGGGCCAATGACTTTGTGCCACCCCACTCGAGAAAGTACGTCAGCCACCGCGTTGTCCACTCCAGGCACATGTTCTGACCAAAAGTTAGTATGTTAAACTGCAGACAACACAGCACCAGATGGCGTAAAAGGCAGACAACTGGCGTAGATGACGCACTTTGTCAATTAATGGCTTGAATGACTCCAAGGTTCCTGTCCTTAAAGCATCCAGCCCACAATTCTATGGTTACCACTATAGGAAATAATTCATGTAGCACCAGGTTTGGCATCAAACCAGTGTGATGCCATGCAACCAGCCAGGGACTCACGCACCGCTCCCCTTGAAAGAAAGCCCCAGAACCGACGCTCCCGGCCGCATCACATAAAGGTGCAATTTCGTATTGGATACAGTAGGGAAGGGCCAAAAACGTACGCCATTGAATGACCTCAATAAAGGAGTTCCATACCCCAAGATCCGCTTTAAGTTCATTTGTTATCGGACCTATTCTTGAGGCTTCTTTAAACCTGCCTCAGCGCATTTAAACCTGCCGTGTCGCCTATAAAGAGGGGGGGTTTCCTGAGCAGAAACTTCAGGACCCGTGCCAGGTAACGCGGGACTGCAGTCTCCCTGCCAACATGGCTTACTGACAAAGATGGCACTGTGCTGGAAGTCCTCAAAGACTGCCAGCATGACCTCTACCAGAAGTGAAATGCGTTGATTGCCAGGCGGTACTAACGGACATGTCCTTGCGTCCACCTCCCAACTGACTGGTTAGTGGCAGTATTGATGGGTCATTTTCTTTCCTATGTTTCTGTTAAAGCAGATTACACCCCGGCCTTTCATGCGCCTGTTTGCATTAACCTAGAAATTGATCTGAGCAACTTCCATTTTGTCTATCCCTCCCTTAACACAGAAGCACTTTGGAATATTTACCAGGGCGGATCCATTCTGGATCCAAAGGATTCAAATCCCTCCTGGTAATGTGGCACTTCTTCACGTACCCTAAAAGGGGATGTTTTCTGATTCAAAAGACCCAGTAAATCTGGATCTGAACATATGATCCCAGCTCTATGGGAAAGCATTGCTCATGACTGCACCACCCCAAATTGCTATCTATAGCCCAAATGTGCTCATAGAATGCAATTTGCAGAAATGCTCTTACTTAACTGATGAATGTTGCTCTAATCTTGATGCAGAGGATAAACAAAAAAAATAATTATGCGCATAATAGAGAAATAATGTTATTTGTAAAAAATTAATACTAATTCTCATCTGTATTTTTCTAGTAAACAACATTAAGAGATTGTATGTGTACTTTGGATTCCTTTCATTGGCCCCTAAAGTAGATCAGTAAAGAAATACAATAATAAACTCTGCACAGAGCACAATAGACATATATGTAAAGAATTAGGCTGAAAAAGGAAACCGAGGGGTTAACAAAGATGGGTGTGGGTCCCCGCATAGAAAATCTGATTTTCCAAATATCGGATTCCTCCCAACCAGTTGTGAACTGGCTGGGATTTCGATTGCATATGCCTCGATGAGGCATAGCAATCGATCCACGGAGCACCGAAAGCTCCGTGGTGCGAAAAGTAGTAAAAAAATAGTCCCCCCACTCCATTCACTAATTCTAACCCTAACCCTCCCCTTTAACTACCCTAACCCTCCCTTCCTGGCAGCCTGACCCTAACTCTCCCTTAATTGCAGCCTGACCCTAACCCACCATCTCCCACAGCCTGACCCTAACCCTCCCTCCTCTGCAGCCTGACCCTAACCCTCCCTACCCCTACAGCCTGACCCTAACCCTCTCTACCCCGCTCAAATAATTTACTCATCTGTCCCTGGTACGGCGAGCAGCGGTGGAGGTGCGGCGGAGGGATATCGCGCATTATGAAAGTAAATGGGTGAAGTATGCCGAACGGCATACTCACCCATTCATTAAAAAAAAAGTAGAAAAAGGTAAGTATTCGAAAATGGGACATCCGAAAAGGAACTTTCGGATGTCCCATTTTCGACAATAAGATTTTCTTAGCGGAGATTGTAACCAAACAAAGATGCACAAGGGGGGGTGGGGTTAAACCCCCTGCAGTGGGACACCCCATTTGCCACTTGTAATGGAAGTCCAATGGGAAGGGGGATTAGATGGCCTCATAAGAGGGAGTGTTGGGGTGGTCCTTCCCCTTCGTCCCTGGATCTCCGTGGCATGTAGGACTGGTTTTAGTATCTTTAAAGGTGATATTTCCGGTAGTCAGTCCCCGGTTAGAAAATCCCAATTTCGAAAATCTCTATTTCGACCACTAAATTGCGAATTTTCGCTATTTCGAAAGTTCGCAATTTCGAATTTTCGCGATATTTCCTGTGGTATCGAGGGTTAATATGCCTTTTTGCAGATGACACAAAAAAATGTAACAGGATAGACACGCCAGAAGGGGTACACAAAATGAGGGATGATCTAGGTCAGGGGTAGGCAACCGTAAACACTCAAAGAGCCATTTGGACCCGTTTCCCCCAGAAAAGAAAACCTTGGGAGCCACAAAACCCTTTTGACATCTAAAATGTGCCCAGCGTTTATTACTGCCCCTTTATAAGTGCCCAGCCTTTATTACTGCCCCTTTATTGCCCAGTCATTATTATTGCCCTTGTATGTGCCTAGCCTTTATTAATGCCCTTTTATATATGCATATCTACATTTTTTACCTGTCCCTCTTTCCCAGATTTGCCCCCTTTGTAAGTGTCAGCCTCCTCCATGCCCCCTTTATAAGTGGCAGCTTCCTCTGTGCCCCCTTTGTAAGTGCCAGCCTCCTCTGTGTCCCCTTTATAAGCGCCAGCCTCCTCTGTGCCCCCTTTATAAGTGCCAGCCTCCTTAGTGCCCCCTTTATAAGTGCTAGCCTCCACTGTGCCCCCTTTATAAATGCCAGCCTCCTCTTTTCCCCCTTTATAAGTGCCAGCCGTCTAATGTGCCCCCTTTGTAAGTGCTAGCCTCCTCTGTGCCCCTCTGAGCTTCCAAATATATCAAGGGTTGTGACAAGCTAGAGGAGGGTAGCATTTTTCAGAGGAAGAGGTGTAATAAAACACGAGGGCATGAATATAAACTGGAGGGTGGTAGATTCAGAGGAAATGTGCGGAAAAATGACTTCACTGAAAGGATGATAGATAAGTGGAATATTCTCCCATCTGAGGTGGTTGAGGCTAACGCAGTAGAAAAGTTTAAACATGCTTGGGATAAATATAAGGATATCCTAAATCTCAAACTAAATTGAGGGTAAATAGGGTCTAGGGTCAGTATAGTTTTAAATAAACAGCTGGGCAGACTGGATGGGCCATGTGGCCGTCACTTTCTATGTTTCTATGTTTCTATATTTTTCCCACCACATCCCACCAGGAATATTTCTGAGTGTCATTGGTGTTAGTGCGGTAGCTTACTTGGGGAGGGCGAATAGTCAGTTGGTTGTTTTTCATAGTGAGTTGTTAGTTTTACTAGGCTGAAAAATTGGCAAGGGTCTGGGTATTGTTTAATGTTTGATTACGCAAGTTGTGTTATTGTGGTTATTTGTTAATTTGTTTGTTTGTTTATGTAGAAGTTGTTTAAACACGTGTCTGGTGTGTTTTGGCTAGGTTTCCCCCCGGCGGGTGGGCCTCTTACTGGGTAGGTTGGATAAGGTATTTAGTTAAGGAGTACAACTTCATATGTTCCGTTATATGACTACACACTGCCTATTCTTCACCACCTTCTAGTCAGATGCCCCCTTCCCGTTGTAATTCCCCTAAAAAAGCTGCCATGTTTTTCGTGCAAAGATTGTGTCTGTCTCTTGATTTTATAACGGAATAACTCAGGATTTTTATTGGTTGGAGGGCCATGGGGTATAATCACTGCTTGGGGGTTTATAAGGCCACAGACTATAATAGAAAATAAAAAGTGTATTACAAATTGTTTCTTTTTTTATATTATATTATATATTTGTTATAACTGTAATTAATAGTTCTCGGCTAATATCCACATTTCTTTGTCCTTGAGGGAGTTTATGATTACACACTAGAGTATATTTCAACAAGACGTCTTAAATATGGAGAAAATAGAAAAGAAATCATTGACATTTTCGGCACAGCAATGGCTGATACAATAACAAATGGTTCCTTTGTTTTTCCACGGCTCCACTTCATATTATTGTTCCAGTTCGCTAAAGAAATGGCTTTTCTGAAACCATGCATCAATCTATGTTTATGTAGCAGTGCAACATTATTTTTGCATACTAAGATATTAAAACAAAAAGCAAAAATCTCTCATTTACATTTCCAATTTTTCTAAGAATATAGGCCCAGATTCACAACACCGGACGTATCTTAAAGAGCGCATATGCACAATTAACATAACAAAACGATATGTAGATTACGTAAAAATGTCACCACGCATGCGCAGTAGCAAATATCGGTAAAATACGGACGTGTATGCAATGTGTCCGGTAGTGTGAATCCGGGCCTATATTCTTTTTCAAGTGACTTCAATCTATCTATCTCTAAGGTGACAAGTGTTCTTAATTGAGTATATGCGTCACTGGACTATTGTCTTCTATTTGAATTCACACATTTTCTCAATTAAAAAAAACATGTTTAAGAATAAATATCTTTATTATATTGTAATAGCAACCAGTATCATTTTCCCTTGTTCAGTTCTCTAGTGTATAGATACAAAGGATTTTTTTTTATAACCATTCATTAATATACTGTAACTTGTGTAATACTGACAAGAATGTTGTATTTTTCTTTCCCCAGAGAAGTTATTTGTAGCTTGGATCAATTGCAACTTTAATGGACCAATGCATCTTATATTTTACTTTCCAACAGAAAGCAGCAACATCTATGGATCCAAGATGTGTAGGATACAGTTACATATCATGGGCTGGATCCAGACTTAAGTAAGTGCTTGAAATGAGTTACTCCTGGGCTAAACCATATTGATTGAAGGGGAGTCATATTTCATCTGTTGCAAACAGCATTGGAGTTGAGAGGTGATGTTTCCTATCCCAAGTCTAAATAACAGTGTGATAGTAGAGCTGGTCAGTATCTGTGTGCAGTAAGAAATTCAAAGATATATCCATACATACATACAAACAATACAATTAACTTGACTCCCCCTGCAATCAACATGGTTTAGCCCAGGAGTAACTCATTTCAAGCACTTACTTAAGTCTGGATCCAGCCCCATATGCTTACCTGTGCCATGGATATCTGCTTGCCAGGGCCACCATCAGGGAGGGACAGCAGGGATTATTGTACCGGGGCCAGAGACAGATGGGGCCTGCCTATACTTACCTTAGCTCTGCAGCAGTGGGTATCGGCAGTATCCTACCTTGCTGCTGAGAGGTGCACGTTATCGGGTCAATGTGCAGGGAAGGAAGTCTAGCCCCAATTGAGTTACCTTTATAGTCTCTTCTGTATTAACAGCATGGACCCCCATGGAGCAAATGTCACAACTGTGGTAATTGAATTATACCGAATATAATCGGCTTTGCATGTGTCCTACATATTACAAGATTTAATCATACACATTAGTCCTTGTTATACAGGTGCTTATCATTTATATTCCCTGGTCAGTATATGTTCACGTGGGCCCTGATTCACACCGAAGAAGCAGAGGATTCTTAGGTGCGCAATTGGGCAATTTTTTTGTGCAATCTACATAGCTCTTAGGCACATAGATGAACCATGTGCAGTCTTTAAAGATCACACATAGGGCCTGATTCACATCATATTTGCCCAAAATGAATTACTGCGCATGCGTAGTAGGTCATTTACGCCAGATCGGTACGTAGATAGCGTAGGTGCAGTCTTTAAAGTCCGCACGCAGTCATTTACGTCCATAGAGGCGGCATAATGCCACCTCCGGGCGTTTTTAGGTAGAAGTGGGAGGGATTTAGATTAGCCGGGGAGGGGGGAGGTGCCATGTCCGTTCGGACATTGAATGGACAGGTAAGGTAGCCCTATGACATATAAGGTACCTAAAAACGGGAGGGCAGGTTGGGGGCTCATAGATCTGCCCACACCTAACTCACTCTTAAGTGTGAATCAGGTCCATAGTTTTTAGGTAAGAGGAGGCATTCCACGGCAGCCTCCGGGGGGAAGTTTGTAAAATTTTAATTACCCCCCCACCACTTAACTTGCAAATTTTTGGCGATTGGAGGGGAAGGAATATCATGTTGGGTGGATCTCTTATCATATGGAACTCCGTTCTGTACGTTCGGAGATCTGCTGCGTAAAATACCCGAGGCCCGATTTACGCACTTTTCGGGTATAATCAGGTATAGGACAGAAGTCTAATTCAGGCCCAAAGAGACTGCAACAAAGTTGTCACAAGTGTTTTTACACAACGCATTTCATCATTAGACTGGATCTTCTTCATCCGTAAACTTCATATATATACACCCCCGCACATAGACGCACATGCACACAATAAATATATCAGTTTGAAAGCAGGATTAAATTTAAACTTATGTAATATATGCTGGTAAATACCATTATCTTTGAAGTAAATGCCACCGTTTTCCAATTCATTTGACACAGACTATATAAAATTAATAATTAAATCCTTGCCTTGCAATTTAGTCCTCACTGCTTTTAGTGGATAATTGACCAATTATCTTGTCATTGTCAAACCCATATCCTCTAAGTACATGAGACTTTTCCCACACCTAAATTTAACATGATAATTAATGCTTTAAAGACTTGCTTTGATTCTTCTTTTATTTATAGTCAACATGTAAGTGTAAATGACAAACCTAAATTAAAATTGCACATTAGAATTCTGACCTCCAAACATGGCCTGTATGTAAGATGTGTTTCTTTATTAACAGAGGATGTGACCATAAGATAAGAGGGTTTATCTTTTCTTAAAACAAGCTGACAAACGCAGCTACCTTCAGACATACGCAGATTTGTAATCCCTGATTTTTGTTTTCTCTAAATCATCTAAACCACTGTTACATAAACAATGCCTTTTTTTAGAGCCATCATCAGGGGATGACAGATGGGACTACAGATGGGGTCTGTTGATACTTACCTTAGCTCTGCAGCAGCAGCTATCGGCGGTATACCACCACCAGAACTTCCTTCTGATAGCTGGACATTAGCGGGCCAATGTGCAGGTCTGTAAAGATCCACCTATAGGTGATGGCACTGATGACATCACGTAGGGGGCGGAGTGTCGCAAATGTGTCATGGGCCCCACACAACAGATACCTTTTTTGCCAAATGATTGACAAGAGTCAGTGGTTTTCCCCAGGCCTTCCCATGAGCTAACATTTTCCAGCCAGAGTCTCTTCCCTCGTGCCATCGTATTGTCCCTGTTTTAACTTGTACTCATGGAGATCTCAAGCAGGAATCCATTGCTTTTCTTCAGGAGAGAGGAGTGCTTCTATCTACCAATACCCAAATAATAGTGTACCTTTGGTAGTTGGTCAATTCCGCAAAGAAGTTGATGAATAATGGGGACCAAGAGGGACAGGTGAACCATAAGAAATGGTTGAAATACTTTATTGTGTGAATTATTTTTCACGGAACGGTATATTGTTTCATATGTCCTACCACCAAAGTAAGTTGGAAAGATATCTAGTCATCTTTCATAAAGTTTACGTCTGTGCAGTTCAGACAGTTCTTTATGTAATAAATCAAAAACAAGAGCCTAGTGTGAGTCTAGAAGTGTAGTGTGTCATCGGGAATATTAGTATGGTTATGTAAAAAATATTTAGGTGTAGAGATATATGATGATGAGGAATAACAAAATTGAACCTTGTAAAGAAAAAAACCTGCCGTGCTTGCCTGACTGTCTCTTACTAGATAAAATAAAGACTTAGGGCTGTATTCACACCTAAGAAGCTTCTTTTCTTAGGTGCGTAGATTACCGAAATGACCTACCACCCATGCATAGTAGGTCATTTACGCAATGTACATACCAGTTAGGTACATAGATTGCCTCTGTGTGGTCTTTAAAGACCGCATGGAGTATTTTAGTTAGAAAGAGACAGTATAATGCTGCCTCGGGGTGTGCTTGGTTAGAAATGGGAGGAGGGAGGTATTTATAGATTAGCCAGGTAGGGAGGGGAGGAGGAGAGAGCCATTCTCTGTGCGTAGTTTCCTTATTAAGGAAAAGACCGCATATACGCAATCTACGTATGGAAACGATACGCAGTAGCTCAGTAGCTATTGTTCATTGAATTACGTCCGTCTATGGAAGACGGACGTAGTTCTGGATCTACCCCAAATCCTTAATATTTTTGATCAATGGCTATTATGAGTTTTGTACCTTCTAACCAATGGTGCCAATCACGAAAGGTCCATTTTATATTAAACATTTCTCTGTTACTAACCTCACAGTCTTAGTTCAAGTTGAGTAGTTTCTTCAACTCTAAAGCAGCTTCCACTACGATGAAAAATAAAATGATTGTATCTATCGCACTGTGTGAAATATATGTTTAAATATTACAGAAGAAAAAAGTGTCTATTTACTTTGTGAGAATATCAGATAAACTTATCTCCGTCCAGAAGGTGAATCTGTAGATGGCGATAAGTCCGTCTGTTCTGTGTTTTTGGTTGTACTTTAATCGTCTGTGTTTATCTCCTTTTGCTTCAAAGTGAAGCACCAGTGGTATGCCAAAGTATAATGCTGTATAATAATTGTAAGAGATATATCAACTGTAGATCCACAATCTTCAGAGCGGAAAAAAGGGAACAGAAATGAAAGCGTTGGCGTGACTGAAAGGATCGGCTTGCTCCTAAACTTCTTTCTCTTTTTGAGATCCAAAGATTGAGAGCACTGAAAGGATGTATTTCTCTTCCTACTCCTTCTTTTAATATCTTCCCTCAGTAAATTATCTTTCCAAGGGCTGTTATGTCTTAACCAACCCAAAAAAAGAGAGAAGAAACTTTCTTTAGTTTAAGACCATTTACTATGACTTTGAAAACTCCATGTAGAGAGTTTAAAGCTCTCACCCTCCACTCAAATGGAATAAGGCATTTAACACAATCTGCAGCAGTAATTTGGATACCGCCATGTACTGGCTTGCCTTGTGTGGACGATGAGTATTTCTGTCATTTCACTTGTTTGGAATGTATGCGTGTATGTATGGATGCATGGATGGATGGATGTCATGGGAATCTAGCCTACAACAAAGTCTACACCTACTACTATAAGACATCATGTGGAGCACCATGCTCCTTCCATCACAGTCCTGGATGAGACAATTTACCCCAACCTTTAATCCCCCCCCCTTTCCAATGTTCCCTAACACCTCCCCTGTCACATACGCCTACTACCCAACGGCATAATCAGGAAAGGGTTGTCACAGGTTATATGCTGCTGTCCATTCCTGTCTTCTGCTCTAGTGCTTTGGTTATTACCCTGCAGGTGAGCATCTGCCTAGCAACATCTCTGTGCAGTCTCCAGCCTCTGCAGATACATTCACTCCTCATCAACACAGCCTATTTAATCCCTCTAGCCAGAGTATTAGGCAGGCTCACTTGGTTTCCTTGTGTTGTATTTGGTTCCTTGTTACCTTATGTACCACATGCAGCATCTAGTACCAGGCTCCTGCAGTCTTCTACCATCATCCACTGTGCTCCCGCCAGCTACCATGCATTCACAGTGCTCCTGGCCGCTGCCTTGTTCATGTCTGCTCACCACCTCTCTCCAGCTTCTTCCATTGTCCAGTGTAACTGCTTCCTTGCAGTAAAATCTTTATTGTGGCACCTAGTAGTAGGACACATTGCCTGACCTACCGCTGTTAATAATTCTCTACAGCAGCGTACCAGGCAATGGTTTTTGTATCCATTCATTGGCTTTAGCTGCTAGAAGACATCGGCATCATGTGGATGAACCCAGCACTAAGGAACTTGAGGTCGGAAAACAAAGAAGAGACCCAAAAGGAAAAAAAATGGAAAAAAATGTCAGCCTGCTAAGACCCATTTGAAATGCAAAGACATCCATGGGCCAGATCCTAAACTACATACGCAAGCGATTTTACGCTAGCTTCTGACGTAAAATCGCCCATAAGTATTTACTGCGCATGTGCGTGGAAGATGTTGCTCCACATAACTCTGAACGTACGTACCAGCCTAAGATCAACCATGTAACTACGAACGAAGGAGCGTGACATCCATGCGACACCTGTAATTACGCTTCGGAGGCGGGGTGAGGCATTTAAATCGTGCAGTATGGGCGTGCTTAGGCACTTACATACGTGAAGCCTTTACGTACGTAAGTAATTACGCTTTGTAAAGTTAAGGTAGGGTTTGGCAAGCGTAAAATGGCCAAAGTACATACAAGTGTGGGAAGTGCATAGAAAATATGCTAGAATAAATTCGCTACGTAACAAAACGTAACAAGCACTTAGGTCTGGATCTACCCCCATATTTGCAAACACATCAGCAATGGATATTTCTGATGTGTATGGGTTGTATAGAATGCAAATGTGTCATATGGGGTGGGCTCAAGCAGAATTCACCATTCCCCCCTTATATTGCACGATATGTCCTTGCTCAGACAAGCAGAGTAAGGACACATCAAAGCAGCATCAGGCCAAGAACGTTTCCTTTTTATTCCTTTTCTAAAAAGATTTCCATTGAATCCATTTGTGATGAATACAGCTTCAACAAAAAAGAACATATAAGTCTATTTGGCTAAAATACAGCTTTCTTGAGTTGCTCCTTTCAATAGTATTTATGTTCTAGAATAAGAATCATGTTCCTTTTTGTTATGCTCAAAACACCTAAATTGTTCCATCTTCTTTAATGTAGGTAAAATATGCAGGGAAAATCTCCCCTAGCGGAGAAGGGATCATTAGTACAGTGTAACATGCATCCCAATTTACAAACTAACAATGATACACAGAGGAAATAATGATATGAAATGCCGAATGTGTCAAAGTGAGGGCGTTTAGACCTGCTTCAACTAATATTTACGGACAACCTGCTTATTTAGACACAGCATAACTGCCGTTACCGTCATCTCTTTCTTTTGACCTGTTTCTGAATTCTCACTGTCATTTTTGAAACATTTAAGACTAGTGAAACCATTGTATAAACCGTTGTAGATAAATGAGGCTGATTGGTGGATTGTATCCTGGTGAGTGAGCGAGATCCGTCCCCCTGCATCATTTAGGGGCTGATTCAGAGATGCGATTGCGAAAAGATCGCAAATATACGCATCTAAGGTTAAGATCTTAGCAGGTTACAGCCCACTGCATAAACAGTCACTCCCCTTGCAAACAGCGGTGGATCTTAAAGTTAGACCACCATTGACTAACCCTAACTCTGCGCTGGCAGTTGAGATCTTAAGTGACGTAGTAGCGTATATTTAAGATCCCAAGTGTCAGCCCGCGCCCACTTTCCCTCATTTCCCTGCCTCCCCCCGCCCATTTCCATGCAAATCCTTAAGATCTTAAAGATTCGCTGCACTTAAGATCTTAAGTGCCTGCGATCGATTCAAACTTACGATCTTAGCGAATTTACGCTCCTAACCGCTACGTACATGGCGTTGCACTATTACTACGCATGCGCAGTTTTGCGAATTTTCTAAGATCCTAAATATACGCTCCTAAGTGCCGTGGAAATCGTATCTCTGAATCAGGCCCTTAAGGAGCAAAGGGCAGGATCCAGACCTATGTTCACTTTACGTTTCAATGTGTAGCGTATTTACGCTATTAAAATTACTACCCTCGCTTGCACGAATTTTTTCCGTCTTACGCTTTCCAAACCTTACCTTAACTTTTCAAAGCGTAACTCCTGTCGGCCATAATGGCTGCATGTACTTATGCACCTAAGCAAACCCATACTGTACGATTTAAATGCCTCACCCCACCTCCGAAGCTTAATTACAGGTGTCGTATGTCTGGCACGCGCCTTCGTCTTTAGTTACGCTGTTGATCGCATGCGCAGAACATGCAAAACAGCGTTTTTTACAACTCCGGCTAGCGTAAATACGCTCTGGATCGGGCCCAAAGTTCAGTTTGGGAGCAGTCTGGACAGAAATGTGTCCCAATCAGTCAGGCTTATGAAGAAGATCATTTTTACCTTTTTATTTTTTGGGGGGTAATTTCTCAGAAAGGAATAGTGGGGACTAGATCAAATAAACTACCCACGGCTGACAATGGCATTCACAGCATGCATACAGAAAATAAACACATGGGCAACAATATGGCTTTAAAAGGGGGCAGAGATTTGTTGATGTTAAATAGACTATGAATTTAACCATACATAAAGGTGGGGCCGATAGCCGATGGGGAGTCAGCTAAGAGGAGGCAACTCATAATGGAGGACAGGAACACCCTGTCCTTGGCGCTCTGGAGGTAATAGTCAACCCAAGAACATAACCCCTGTCTCAATAGCACACCCCGAGGAGAACCAAGTTGGCCAACTGGAAACCAGCCAGCCGGTGTAGCGTCCTGCTTCATCTAGAAGGGGTGTGTCTTCCCTGTATCATACCTTATGGTACCCTGGGACTAGCACCAAATATGCTGATGTCCCCACTGCTACCACCAAACTAGGCCCCACCTGTAAAGAAAGCAATATGTTAACAAAAAAGCATATAAGGAGGGAGGAACGAAAAATCTAGAAGAAGGCTGTGCCCCAGTCTGACTATTTTTTTATACCAGTTGCCTCACAGGAAAAAATAAATAAAAATGAAACCAACACTGTTCAAACTTCTCCTTTGATAAGGAGGAGGTATAGGTGCCTATTGAAACCTCTAACGAGTAGAATAATAGAGGTGCAAAATCCTTTCCACACAATAATTGCCAACAAAGATGTCAGGAGCCCTTGCAGATAGAAAGATACAAATAAATGTATAGGGCAGTCGGCTATCCGTACTGGAGGGTGATCCAACTGGATAGGTGCAGGGTAATAGCCTCTAACTTGCCTTAGCCAGACCAAAATTGGTCAGTAATCCTCAGTCTGTAGGTGGTATTCGGACTTGAGGGAAAGCACTTGAGCAGAGATGGGTAGTGCAATATTACCGGTATTAGGAGGTTTACCTCATGTCCTACCCGTACCTCCACTCGGTCGATAGCGGTCAGTGGGACCAGTGTCGGAGCTGCCAAGCAGACACAGCCTCAGCTCCCCGCGGCTGCAGTCAGAGACACAAATAGCCTCAAGCGGGTAGCGTGGTCTAATGCGGTGGTGCTCTGATGTTGAGCCTCCGGCTCGCGGCTCCTGCCAGGTTTGTGGATGGGCTAGTAAGGCAGGAGGCAGGGGGATCCAGCACCGTCTCTGTGTGGCCAATTGGAGGCAAAAAAAGTAAATAGTGTGTTGAAGTTAGCTGGCCAGTGTCAATTCTGGTTAACGTCCCGACCTAACATCGGCTGGATTGCTTATGCAGGATCAGAGGCAACTCTCACATCAAGTGTAGACCTTAACGCGTTTCTTCATCCCCTAGGATGATTTCATCAGAAGGTAAAAAGTTTCCCTTACAAGGGAGTGTCTTTTATAGGAAATTAGGTTGAATCACCTGTGGTATTAACCTGTTGGTTATTAACCCTAATTTTGCCATACAAAAAGAACAAGGTGTCACTTATCCTGTTGCTACATAATCATTAAAAGTAGCAAGTGACAGTTTACAATTGTGTACTATTTTAATAAATGTGAATTTGTTATATACATATTTTTTTTCCCAAGCGCTGTTTTGTCCTTTCTTAGTTCATATCTACTGTGGGATTACCTCTCCCTTCTCTACAGCTGCTGGAATAATTTATATGTATATTAATTGATTTATTTTGCCATACTAACGCTATCTAATCTAGCAGCGCGGCCACTATTTATGTGTTTGTCTGATTTATTTTTTTATACCCCTCAGTACTAAACCCACCCCCTGGGTCCACCCCTCCTAGCTACCTCACTAACTTATGATTGACATGCCCTACTCTATGCTTGATGTGCCTGCCTAGAAGCCGGCTTTTTACCTTCGTTCTTGCCCAATTCAGGCACTCTCTCCTTTTATTTGCACTGAATTTGAACATTTCTCAGAAACTGTGTCCATGTTTAATACAAGGTCATCCTCAACTAACCCTGGGAAAAGCCCAAGATTCATAACTCCCTAGGCATCCAGTAGCCTAACTTTTTTTTTTGTTCTATGGCATATCCCAGCCACTCTGGTTTTGTCACGACTGGGATATGCCAAGGACCTGGCATGAAGTAAATACGGAAGCACTGGATACTGAATAAAGTTTATTAGAAGGGAACACAAAGTAAAAGGGTCACGGATAAACATACAATCTAACTCAGGGAGCGACACAGGAGGGTGAGATACATGAGATATGAGACATGAGACATGAATAGAACAAAGGGGCAAGCAAGAAAGAGCTGAAGACACAGACAAACAGCAGAGGGTAACTAGAATGGGAGAGACTTAAGTACAGGGGGAATACAAGCAGAAAGAAGGTTAATGCAAGGCAGAAGTGGAATGACAGGATGGAATAAGGCAGAGACACAGGGCTGTACTGAAAGACTGCATTCTATGTAAGGAAAAGATACGTAGATAACGTAAAAAATGTACTACGCATGCGCAGTAGGAAAAAACGCTAAACATCAGACGTGTATGTTATACATATGAGCATAAGGTCTGAGGCAATTGCAGGAAAGTCCAGATAAATGGCAAAAATCCAAACTAGTCCACAGGGAGTAAAGGTATGGGTGAGAACAAGAAATCCACAAAGGTAGCTTGCAAGTCCAGAGAGTCCTAACTGGAGCAGCACAAAGTCCAGACATGCATAAATGAATCCAGGAGACATATGTTGATCCAGTAAAGGCTTGCTGCTGGAAGCTGAGTTTAAATGCAGACTGTGCAGATGTCAGGGATCAAGCTAACAAGCTGCAGAAATCAGGCACAGACCTGAAGTGCTGCCTCTCAGGCAGAATCCAGAGCTGCTATAGAAGCTGGAGAGGGAGAGCATGGGGGACAACTAGTGGTTGAGAGAGGTCACTGCAGGAACTGGTTATAACAGGTTTGAGGCTCATAACTGTAGGCCATAGTTGCCAACTCTCCCTGAATTTCAGGGAGACTCCCTGAAGACTGGGTAATCTCCCTGACTCCCTGAAGTGTTTGATAATCTCCCCGATTCTAATTTTATCCATTGAGGTCTATGGAGATGGCCAATTTCAAGGAGGCCAAGATATAATAAAAGACTCTGCTGCAGTGTTACTTTTATCTTTTCTATAAAAATAGTACTGAAAAATGACAATTTAATAATCAATAAATACTGATACTGCCATTTGTATTGTAAAATAGTTTTCCTGGCAGTGCTAGATACACCTATGGGTGGAGCTATTCACAGGACACCTCTTTGGCGGTACAGGACACACCCCTTTTGTGCAGCGCCTTGATAGTGCTCTCACAATCTCCCTGATATTCATTTGCAAAAGTAGACAACCATGCTGTAGGCCAACTGTCAAGTACCACTTTCCAACAGTTTTCTATCCCTGTTACCCTCTCCTACATGCCTTTCTGTCCTCCCCTACACCTGCTCACGAGCACTTCACTCCCTTCTTTGACCCTTATTGTTTTTTTAACATATTTCTTTCAGACCCATGTCCCTTCCCACTTGTATGTTATGAATTTATGACATTATCATTCCCTTATCAGTTTTTGACATACTTCTACAATGATTTTAAGATCCTTGTTTTACATAAGCCATTGAGACTTAACTGTTTTTTAGTAAGCACAGCGTATCGGCGTTTACTTACCCTGACACTCCCCCTGTGCGGGCGTATGACCCCTTCCCCCTCCCACCTTCATTTAACTACCTCCCCCCGCCCACTTACACTAACCTGAACGTAGGGACGCTGGGGGACATTTGCCCGGCGCATGCGCAGATCGGCTGAAAAGCCTAGCGATGGCGGGCGTTATTCTGGATCAGGCCCAATGACTCTATTGGCCACCCTGTTTGAACCTGTACCAGTACCTAGTGGTGCACAGACTCCTGTCTTACACCATTAGGGTATATTCAGTTGACTGTATAGATAGCAATCAGTGCAAAGGGCATCTAATTCCGTCTATTACAATAGCTGGCAGGTACCATAAGGTAGGTCTTAAGTTTTAGGCTACTTCCCCCCTTTTTGGAATCATGTGCTATAACATATGATAGAATAGGCTGCATATAGTCCTGATGCTCTGTACTGTGTTGTTGACCAAGACAAAATGTACTATTTACATATAAACACATAAATACAGAAAGACATAAATACATTAGAGATTGTGCAAAGAAGAACAACTAAAATGGTCCATGGCCTGTGTTACACAACATACCAAGAAAGGCTAGAGGAACTAAACATGTATAGCTTGGAGCAGAGAAGGGAGAGGGGGGACATGACAGCAGCTTTCACATATATCAAATGTTGTGACCGGCTAAAGGAGGGGGCATTTTTCAAAAGAAGAGGTGTAATAGAAAACGAGGACATGAATATAAACTGGAGGGTGGTAGATTCAGAGGAAATGTGCGGAAAAATGACTTCACTGGAAGGGTGATAGATAAATGGAATATTCTCCCATCTGAGGTGGTTGAGGTAACACAGTAGAACAGTGTAAACATGCTTGGGATAAATATAAGGATATCCTAAATCTTAAACTAAATTGAGGGTAAATAGGGTCTAGGGTCAGTATAGTTTTAAATAAACAACTGGGCAGACTGGATGGGCCATGCGGCTCTTATCTGCCGTCACTTTCTGTGTTTCTATGTAACACAATTCTGCTTCAAATTATCAACGATTGTCTTAACTAAATGGGACCTTTTTGGCAACAGTTTCTACACTTCAAAATGGCTGTTTTCGCAAAATTGCTGTGGTGATAACACATGATCAGTAGAATAAAATGAATTTGTCTGAAGGTCTAAGCTCTGTCCATCAGTGGGCAAACAATCCAGATCTTTTTGAATGCTGCTTTACAACGATGAACTGGATCCAGACATTCATTGCTTGGAGTACCAGCAGAGATCCAATGCCGGTTCTACGCACCATCCTAACTCCATTTGCTCATACAGAGTTACAATCGCAGGATCCTAGTTTAAGTCTTACGCACTTCCCCCACTTAAAACGAGGATGTTGCGTAAGTATGGCTGGTATGTAAGGGCTGAGACCATCACGTATGGTACTGTTTGCATGTGTGGGTCAGCAGCAAGAACGCCCCTTTTTTGAAAGGGCCATTTTATGTCCCGTTCAGTTGAACTGCCTGTCAAATCGATTGCTTAAACCTCACCGAGGAGAAACAATCGAGAATGAAAATGCAGCAGTGACTGGTATTAATGTAACCCCAACACTTATCCTAATCCTTACCTTAACCCTCCACATCCATTACCATAATTCTCCCTTCCCCACAGCCTGACCCTAAGACTCCCTTCCCCACAGCCTGACCTTAAGACTCCCTTCCCCGCAGCCTGACCCTAAGACTCCCCTCCCCACAACCTGACCCTAAGACTCCTCTACCCGTCAGCCTGACCCTAAGTCTCCCCTCCCCACAGCCTAACCCTAATACTCCCCTCCCCGCAGCCTAACCCTAACACTCTCCATAGACTACTACTCCCCATAGACTCCTATTTGATACTCACCTATCTGGTCCAGTGCAATGGTCTATGGTGGCGTTTTCTGAATTAATGAATGGGTAAGTATTCTGAACAATAAATTCCGTATAATTACTCATTCATTAATAATGTCTCCTAATTAGCAGTATTTTCGAAACAGAGACAGCTGAAAATTAGAATTTGGCTGCCACTATTTTGGAAACAACAGTTTGGTGCTGGAGACTGCATCCCCTGTGTGCATAGCTCACCCCATCCTACATAGCGGAAGCGTTTCAGCCAACTGCTGTTGGAATTTTTACTGGAACGGAATTCTGGATCCAAATCCATCCTAGTAAGTTACCATAGGGAGAAAGCCCTTTTTATAATAAGGCCTGTATACAGAGCACCAGACGTATAACATATACGTCCGGTGTTTAGCGCTTTTTACTACTGTGCATGTGTAGTAATTTGTTAACGTAATCTACGTATCTTTTTCTTACGTAGATTGCGTAAATGCGGTCTGAAAGACTAGCTGGGCCTAGTTTTTACTCGTTAAAAACGCTTTTAAATCTAGAGCAGAGTTCCGAGGGCACCATACAGGTAAAGCCTCACAGCCCACAAACAGGGGTTTGCACTAATGACATATCTGTGATATAAACTCATACGAGAGGGCACAAAGCACAGCACTATATAAATCTATTTTTACCCAGCCTAATTAACACCACAAGACAATTGTAACAATCGTCTCTTTAAATACATAACTGGAATGGTGAGTCAGAAATTCCAGCAGACTCTCACTTTGACTCCAGGTTAATAAATGAACAGAGAACAGCTAAAAGTGTGAAATAAAATCAACACGTATATAAAAGGTGCTGCAGATAGTTCACTTAGAAATAAATGAAACAGGAACACTTATAAGACAATGCAGTCATGGCAACAGCAGACGATAAATGAGCAAAAGAAAATGGTAAAAGGGATTAAATTTTAATCCAGATTGCATTCCACTACAACATTAATACTTCTTATCCCCAAAACATACAAATTATAGAGCGTTTAACAACTAGGATGCTCAGTGGTATAATTAAAGCTGTGTTGGGGAGAAGCGGATGATGTCATGTGAGAGTAGAACTAGTACAAATATGTTGCTATATTAAATATACAGTAGTAGTAGTAGTATAAACACGTTTCAGGCTGAATATTCATTATTTCCACTATGAAACCTTCTAATGTTTTAATGTTTTCCAAAAATAAATAGGCAGCAGGGTGGCTCAGTAAGTAGCACTTGTGTCTCACAGTGCTGAGGTCATGAGTTTGATTCCTGAATTAAGCCTGATCTGTGTAGAGTTTGTGTGTCTGCATGAGTTTCCTCCCACACTCCAAAATTAGTTTGTCTGTGTTAGGTAGATTGAATGGGGTCTGGGACTAATGTGAAATATTCTCTGTAAAGCACTGTGTAATCTGATAGCAGAAGGTTGATGACTATGGAATATCCAGGAGACTCCTGAAATTTGGGCAGGTTTTTTCAGCAAATCTCCCGACCCACTATCAATCACAACTGTAATCCCTAGAGTTACTTCATGATGTAATCAAGCCCCGCCCATCCCCTGAACCACTAGAGGTAACGGGCCGTATTCAGAGATCCGAAATTAACGAATGTTCCGTGCGTATATATTTAGGATCGGATTGATTTTGCAGCAACTGCGCATGCGTAGTAATAGTGATACGCGGTCTACGTTGAAGTTAAGGTCGGAAATAGCTAAGACTTGTGAATCGGGTGGGGAACAATCCGGCGCCTAAGGATTTGCATAGAAATGGGCGGGGGGAGGCATTGAGATGAGGGAAAGTGGGCGCGCTTACAGGGTTAGGGCCGTAATTATACGCAACTAATACACATAAGGCCGGAAGAGAGTGCAGCCAGATAGGGCAAGTCAATGCAGGTGGAAGTTTAGGTCCGGCCGGAGGTTGCGAGGGGAGTGACTGTTTTTTCTGGTGGGTGTAATCTGCTCTGACTTGCCACTTAGTTGCGTATATTTGCGGCCCGATCACCGACGGAAGTCTGAATACGGTCCAACATGAGTGATTTACAGGGGTGGGGCTTAATGATGTGATTTGCATAAATAATGCACATTAAGCCCAACCCTTGCAGTAAAGAGGGAATTTTTAATTAGTCAGCAACCCTGTGATAGCACTATATAAAAACCTGTTAATAAATAAATAATAAATAATGTGTATGCAGATGAAATCTCCGCATTCTGCCATTACTTAGAGGTGAGATTGTTTACCACAATTCCCAGAGCTGTGGAAGTCAGGGATCAAGTTAGCACACCAGAGACAGCTGTATACTTCAACAGACGCAGGAAACCGAGGTGCACACCTGTTTATGTTTCAAATCCCAGGATGAGAAATCAACTGTCTAGAGAATTCAAGTTCCCTTCAAGGATGTGTTAAACTGTAGAAAAAAAGGCTAAGTGGTTTCCACGATACATATTCTGTGTACAGTATTACATTTTATATGTAATATTCATATCCATATCCTGTGTACAGTATTACATTTTATATGTCATATTAATATTCTAAAAGTCATTAGTGTAAAAAAAAAATCCTGCTATGTTATATATATACACACACACACACAAATACACACACAAAAACACACACACATGAATGCACACACACACACACACACACACACACATGAATACACACACACACACACACATGAATACACACACACACACTTTTATTGAAAGTATTAAAATTTTGTCAGGGTGGAGAAGACTTGGGACCAGACTTACTAAAAATGTACTTACTTACTGGAAAAGTGGTGGGCAAACGATTGCATATGCCTCGAAGAAGCATAGCAATCGCTCCCTGGAGCACTAAACACGGTGTTCTGAAAGGTAAGTTAGTTCTCTTGTCCTAACCCACTCCCTAATCCTTACCCTAACCCTTCCTTTCTATTACCCTAACCTTCCCCACAGCCTGACCACAGATGAGGAAGGAAAGAGGATCACAAAGGTAAGTAAAATGGAGAGAGGCTGGAGAAACATAGTGGGGAATACTGAGGGGGGCTGGAGAAACATGATGGGAAATACTGTGGGGGGTGGAGAAA
>WWET01000157.1:857297-871533 GCA_011038615.1 Limnodynastes dumerilii | reverse complement strand
TGTGTACAAGGAGACAACCACTTCAGCAAATGTAGGTAGGAGGTACCATGTTCACACCTAAGAAGCAGACACTTCTTAGGAGCGGATCCTTAGTAAATGACCTACTCTGCATGTGTAGTAGGTCATTTACGCAACCTGTTAGGTACATAGATTGCCTCCATGGGGTATTTTAAGTAGAAAGAGGTGGCATAATGCCGCCTTGGAGTGTGATTAGGTAGAAGTGGGAGGGGGGAGGGATTTAGATTAGTCGGGGAGGGCGGGGGGAAGGCGGATCTGTCCACACCTAACTCACCCGGATCTCGGATTAGATTATAAACTTATATGACCAGGAACATCATGGTTCTCTTAAATAGACACTTTACAATATCTTAGAGCTTCATGAATAATGGACAATAAAACTGAAAGACAGAGAAGCATCCCCATCCTGTCTTATCTCTAAAACATACATACAGAATATGAGAAACAAAATTAATAAATACTCAGGTTGTGCTCAAGCACTAAAAGCAGGGGTATTGTACTCTTTAGAGTGATGTAAGGAAGGGGCTAAGGTTTGGCATTAAAAAGTTCAGTTTTTATTAGAGCAAGTTGAAAGTCCAAGATGCGTTTAAGCAGGAGAGAGGCTCGCCACCTCTGTAAGCGGTGTCTGCAATAAAAACCTTGCTACTCTGTCTGGTTGTGCACCTATGTTTGGATGTTAAATGGAACTGATGTTTCCCAGGTATCAAACATGGGCTGGAGACAGGGGTGTTTGTGTTCAAGGCAGAGAGAAGGCTTTAAGGTCCAAAAACCAAAGCGTTTCTGCCGTTTGTCAAGGATAGTGATATTGCAGGCATAATTCATTTAAATAACCTGACAGTTGTCAGTCAGGATGGTATTGGCGGGTGAATCTCCGCGGTGGATATAAAACTTTTAAGGATCCGAAAGTTAATAGGGGCAATATTAGGGGGATACAAAAAACTTTAAGTAAAGGGTTATCTAAAAGAAAGGTTTTTTTTGATGGGAAAGAGAGATATGTAGAGAATTAAACATAGGGCACATGTGGGTAGTAATACATACAGAAGTTTGGACTGTTTAAGTAATTTTTCAAGTGTATTCTTTAGTTTAGGAATGCACAGGCACCTACACCGTGAATATAAAATAAGTGTTTTGGTTTATTTCTTGTTGTTTAAGTAACTATTTGTTACAGTAAGGTAAAACAATAAAAACAATAATTAAAACTTATCAAAGATGGCTATTAAAACTAGCATTGAGTAGAGGAAAATATTGAACTACTGTATATCCTATAGTGCACCTCAAGCTTTACTTGAAAGGGGAAAAAAAAATCTTTACTTCTTTTATACACAAAATTTAAGATGAAAAAAGGCCACAGAGAACATGCTGAGTTTCTCATCACCTCTGGAAATTCAAATACTGCAACCGTAAGAAAAATTGTGAGGTATTCCCGCGCTGCCGACTCAAGATAACATTGTGCGTCTTTCCCAAGATTTCTCCACTGGGTTTAATTAAGATACCTCAGTGCTTAGCCGTGAAGTTTCTGTGTACTCAGTAATAGAATATAAAGATTGCCTCTTCAACAAGAATGTTTTTATAGGTCAAAAATGATATACAAGGTTTACATTCTGAAGGCTGTTTTAATGGGAAAAGAAGAAATAAAATAAAAACATCTGTGTAAGCAAAGTGTCTAGTTATTTTATATTCCTGCTACACTATTTACAACTTAAATATCCTGACTTTCTCCCATGAGTTTTTACAATTAAAACACGAAAATCTGCACATAATTACACTAAATACTCTATAGGATTAATTCTGTCCTTAATTAACAATATTATTATTGCGGGTTAGTGATTACAGAGATATGTATTTGTATTTGACTTTGTTTATTTTTACAGTTGATTGATTTATTTAGCAAAAAAAAAGACAAATATTAAAAGATAAAGAAATGTATAAGAAGTAAAATCAGATCCTTTTAGTTGTGGTTGACTCTTAGCGCCTCATTTACTAACGCCTCATTTGCTAAAATCGACCAAAGTCCCAGGACTTTAGACTTTAGCAAAATCGACACAGCAAACATCGCTGACAAAAAATCGCCCAGATGATTGCCATGTCAAACATAGCCCAGACCGGATTCACTAAAGTCGATTTTACAAAATTGCCTCTAGTTTGGTGTGAAAGCGCTGGGAAAAAAATCGCCTCCTATGTGTGTGTTGCTTTCATAGAAAGTGACACACACTTTAGCTGAAAAACACATGTCAATAGCTTTGACATGTGTTTTCCTAATGTAAAAATTATGCGCTGCATAATTCTATCCCTTATCATTCAGATGCATATAGTACTATAAGGCACAGAATGGCCATGTGTTTGTGGCCATGCTGAGCCTTATAGTACTATGAGCGTCAACCTGACAAGGGGTAAAATGATGCCATGTAATTTGTAATGTAAAAAAACAAAAACATAACCACAATATGCATACCTAATGTACATGACTAAACAATCAATTTCTATACATTAAAACAATGTAACTAATGTGTCCCTGTGTGTTTTATTAAACTATAATGGTGGCCAATGTGTAATAAGTAAACCTAAGGATAATGTATAGTGTAAATGTGTACAAAAAATATACTGAAGTATCGACTCACTGTTTTGCAGTCATCTGTCTTGAGATGACTTGCTAGTATTTCTTGACGTGTTGCATGCTGTTCGGGAAATGTTGATTGAAGATCTTTTCCTCTTGATTTAAGATGCTGCTCCTCTTGATAGTAGATGCTGCTCCGTGGCTAGGAGATGGTATCCTGCCTCTTCTGGCTCTTGACTCGATGTCCTCCTCCTTCCTGTTCAGGGGTGCCGCTGCTAATGACCATTCAGTCACTAGAGTTCCCCCTTTTTATACTGGATTTGACGTCAGAGACACTAGAGCAGCATCTTCAATCAAGAGGGGAAGATCTTCAATCAACATTTCCGAACAGCTTGCAACGCGTCAAGAAATACTAGCAAGTCATCCCAAGACAGATGACTGCAAAATGGGGAGTCGATACACTATATTTTTGCACACATTTACACTATACATTATCCTTAGGTTTACTTAGTACACGGTGGCCACCATTATAGTTTAATAAAACACACAGGAACACATTCGTTACATTGGGGTAGATCCAGAACTGTAAAGGAGGCACCACTTTGGATGCCTGTGGAGGTACTCTTTTAAGACTGCATGTATGCAATCTACGTAACGAAGCGCTACGTAGATAGCGTAAAATATTTACAACGCGTGCGCATTAGCGCAGCACTTAAAAATAGGCACGTATCCAGTGAATCCAGTCCTACATGTAAAAGATTTGGGACCAACACACCTAAAACTACAATTTAAAGTTTAAGCGATGTCTTACTATAGATTTGTTTGTTGAAAGAATACTAATCCTGTCAATTTGCAATGGGACGTCAAGCCACCAGTAAGTTGCTATGTTACAGTCACACATACCGGTATATTGCCATAAATAGTGGTCTCTATGTTGAGAGGTGATGGATACAATGTTTGAGAGTTCTGACATGGTGAAAATTTGTAAGCAGTATACAAAGTGAACACTGTTATTTTGTTTGCTAATACGCTGCTATTATCTACTATAATTTGAACATCAAGCGTCATGTCATTGGAACATCATACATGTCATTCCTATATGTCATACCAATAGACAATGTGACAGTGTACATGCAGATAATAACTTATGTATTCGCTATTGAAGACAATTTGTTTATCATCAATCATATGTTGGTGAGGCTTTGTATAAAGCCATATGATACACACATCAAACAACTGGTTGATGCATCATTTTCTGCTGACATATTTAAAGAAAATGTAATGAATGGTTAGATAACGTTTTATCACTGGAGAAAATTTTTTGCAATGATTATGGACAAGCTTTCTATGCTTGTCATATTGCTGGTGTCAGAAGAAAATTGTTCTAGTATCACCAGCATAAAGGAAAATTGTATATAAAGCAGAGATTATGGGTTTATCAGAATGCTAGAAGAAAATATGACGCATCCAGGACTTGCGAGTATTCATGCATCCGTGCATTTGAAACAATCCCAGATCTAGACCCCTGGGGCCAGATTTACTAAGCTGCGGGAAAGGAAAATTGGAGTTGTTGCCCATAGCAGCCAATCAGATTGTAACTGGCATTTTCTAGCATGCAATAGGAAAGTGAGATCTAGAATCTGATTGGTTGCTTTGGGCAACATCTCCACTTTTACTTTCCCGCAGCTTAGTAAATCTGGCCCCTGGACTTAGACATGCGGTTGCAGTCTCCCATCCGATGGCCCGTTTTGTGAAATAGAGAAAGCCGAAAGTTACTTTTTGGTTGTCCCTATTTCGAATAGGAGGCCATTTTAGAATTTTTTTTTATGAATGGGTGAGTGTGTGAGATAGGTATACTCGCCCATTCATTTTCGCAGACCCACCGGATGACAGCTATGGTGAGTAACCTCTCCAGGGCATTTTAGTATTGGGGGGGATTAGGGTTAGGCACTTAGGAAGGAAGGGTTAGGGTTAGGACCACAGAAGGGGAGTGTTTGGGTCAGGCTGTGGAGAAGGGGGTCTTAGGGTTAGGCTATAGAGAAGGGAGTATTAGGGTCAGGCTAGGAAGAAGGGAGGGTTAGGGTCAGGCTGCGGGGAAGGGAGGGTAAGGGTCAGGTTGCGCGGAAGGGAGGGTTATGGTCAGGATGCAGGGAAGTGATGGTTGGGGTTAGGGTTAGAATTAGGTGAAGGGTTAGGGTTAGTTTAACCACTCACCTTTCTGAGCACCGTGTTTGGTGCTATGGGGATCGATTACTATGCCTCATCGAGGCATAAGCAATCGATATGCCAGTTCGAAACTGGCAGGGAGAGAACGGCCCTATAGAAATAGGGCCGTTCTTTGTGGGGACCCACACCCTTAGACATGACATGAAGGGCCAGGGGGAATGTCTTGACGTTAACAGTCCTTTTTTATGTCTGCATCCATATCTGGATTGGGTGCACTTGCTTTGTCATGCCATTACTGTGCATTGACTCCATCCCTTTACCCCTTTGAACATAAGCCACCGCAGCTGGAGTTGTGCTCAGATCTGGACCGGTCATCATTGCATACTCTTCAGTCCGGATCATGCGTAGTACAAAATCATGCAAAGAAACATCACATCAGCTGACGGACATTCACAGACCCTCCAACATGACCCCTTCCATTAGGTACAACATGCTCCGCGCCTCAGCTTCCAACTGTCACTCAATTGGATTAAATGAATTAACTGATATTTCTAAAACAATTTTTCTTATCATCAGAGGAGGTGACCATAGTAACTGACTGTTGGAAATTGAGTTGCAGAGTATTTTGTACCTAATGGAATGGGTCATGTTAGAGGGTATGCACTCACCTATGGATCGGGCCCACTATACGTTCCATATGCAAGTGCAGGTTTAGATCACAGTTATAAATAACAGAAATACATATAGAGGGAGCACTAATCTATAGCGCAATAAAACAACTGTGTGTATGTATATACAATAAATATATATAAAAGCATATCCCAGCGCTTTTATAAAACTTAGTAGAAACAATAACAGGTTTTTTTTTGCAGCAACAGGTACAAAGTATTTCACCAATATAAAATAATAATCCTCAGTGTAAGATCAGGTCCATTCACAAAGTTTCTCCACAGTCAGATCACGTCAGAACAAAATGCTTGACACGCTCTGCCGTATTCACAGATCCGTATTTACGCACGCACGTAGAAAGTCAACACCCATGACACTCTCTTAGCACAGACGGGTTTTCGGTGACTTCTGCCTCCATAGGGCACCCTTAACTCTACGTGTGTACTTGCGTATGTTACGTATGTACATGCGATTTTATCTAACCGTGCCCGTTTAAATGCTTCCCCCCATCCACTTTCACGTAACTTCTACTGTCCGGATTTAAACCACGCCCCTCTGTACGTATGTCCCTAGGAGCGATTCACAAGTTTCGTACTTACGTGCATAAATACCAAGTAATTTGCGTGGAAAAGGTGACCACGCAGGCGCAGTTAATCTGCTCCTAAAGATACGGGCGCAATCCGTCGTAAAAACGGATCTGTTTCTGTTTTATTACGATAACTAAGCCCATAGGGTACATATGTGCAGAATATAAAAAGTGCCCATTTCTGAGGGATCAGGGCCAACTATCCGGTACATTTTGCTTTTTAAACACGCTTAACCAAAGTTAACATCAAAGGACATCTTAAAGACTGGTCCCCATTTTTAATCTCTGTCTTACCCTCGAGAATTAGACAACTATACTATACCTTTCCATACCTTTACGTGGAAATATGTTTTTTTTATGACTCTTTCATGAAATTAAAATTTTTTATTCTAAATTTCATGCAAAAAAAACAAAACAACAAAACAAATTAACTTGACCTTGGAAATTCTCTAGGCACGGCTGTTGTGATTTCTAATACATAAATGCAATAAATGAAATTGGTAAAGGTCAACTGTGTCTATTTACCCACTTGTTAAATATTTGTTTTCATCATTTTTTTTTGGGCCTTCAAGTTTAAACAAATATTCACGTATCATTTATAAAACATTGTGCTTCTGTCGTGTGAATAATGTCATACAATGAATCAGTCATGCCCTTTCCTAGAGAAACTTGATTTAGGTTCCATAGTAGATGAAATTATCACAATGCTTGCTGCTTTAGCATATCAAAAGGTCAAATTTAAATAAGCTCCGCTAAAGATACTTCCCATGGTATGGAACAAATTCAATGTGTTTGATTACTTTGGTTTGTGTTCATTTTTAACATACTATTTACGTGTCTGGGTAATGCTTCAAGCTACAAGTACAACAACTGGAAAATTTAATTATACTTTTATTTCTTCTCTGGCTTTTCTTGATGAATTTGTTTCATTCTAACATTGTTCAATGTGGTTGTAAAACATCATACCGCTTTCACATCACCACTCTTAAAAAAACCTGGGATTTTCAACCCGGGATTTTCCTGGGAAAATTGCCGGGTCAAAAAATAAAAAGCTGCGTTATAAGTCCACAAAAACCTGGGATTTTCCCCGGTCTGACTGTTTCACATGTACCATGAATTACTCGAGACTGCCCTGACAAGCAACTGTCAACCAGCCTGAAGAGGCTGAAAGAAATGAAGGGGACTTTTTTAATAAACTACGAGACTTTTAAAAGAAGAGGACCTGAAAGGAGACAAGCTGCATTTTTTTTAGTACTTATAGGTCTCCTTTCTGGTCTGTCTGCCTGCAGTTCTACTATTCGCCACTATAAATTTAGTAAATGCATATCTCCTTTCTGGTCCGCCTCCACCCACAAGTGGACCAGAAAGGGGACATGCATGTTCTAAATTCATAGTGGGGAATAGTGGAACTGTTGGAAAATGGACCAGAAAGGAGACCTTTAAGTACTAAAAATGCAGCCTGTCTCCTTTCCCTGCACGTGGCTCCCAGCTACTTTGTGAAGGACCCGGATTTAAAAACAACCCGGGACCTTTCACATTGCCACCAGTTCCGTGTGAGCCCCGGGAAAAAACTTAGCTGATACAGGGACGTTACACATCACCACCAAATACCCAGGTTTTTGCTAAGACCGGGGTATTTGGTGGTGATGTGAAAGGGGTTTCAATGGAAAAATTATTTGTGTAATACCCCAGACCTTCCTGGGAAAATAATCTAAAATATGGCACATCTCCTCTTTTTTTTTATCAAGAAATGCCTCCACCAAAATCTTTACATGTTGCTCTCCTTCTTGTCAATATCACAAACACTTTGAGGAACCCCTGTTCAATAAGTACTGTGATTACAAACACATAAGGCATACTTGCCACTACTTTCTGAATAACAGGAAGAAGTGTGTGATCTCTCTGACTAATCTCCCTGGTGCGGCCTTTGGAGGTGGCCATTTTCATGGAGGCAAAGATATAAACAAAGACTGGCAGTTATCTACAACATGACTTCAGTAATGGAGACAGAAATACATTTGGTCTCTTGTTCATCAGATGCAGTGGCACCTACTTTAAACTTTTCTTTAAAGAGGAATAAATTAGCCAGTCACCTATTCACAATTTTCACAAAAAAATACTAAATACTTTATTCACTGACAATAAATACTGATTCTGCCATTATTATAGACAAATAGATATCCTAATCCTAGACACACCCATAGGTGGAGCTACTCACAGGATACGCTCCTTTGGTGGAGCACTTGTTAGTATATCACTTCCTGATATACATTTGCAAAAGTGGGCAAGTAGGACTTAAAGGCAGTTTACTGCCTGGCACATTTTTGTATAAAAAAATAGACCAAAAATTAATTTTGCACAAAGCATTTGGGGCTGATCCAAAGGTTTGAGATTAACAGCAAAAGCAGGTGCAATTGTGCTCTTGAACAAACGTGTTGCAATTTATGGGATGCAAATAGTGAACAGTTTTATTTTTACACTCTCAGTTAGGGCCTGATCATCATTTAATAAAGACAGGGGACTTACAGAACATCACAGGACTTCTTATTCATGAATAAAGTACTGCACATGTGCAGTGACTTGAAATTTTCAAGTCCTGACATGAGAAACACTGCGCATGCCCAGTGTTTTCATGCCGGGACTTGGACACCTGCAGTCTGACGGGTCGCCCGGACAGGTGAGTTTTTGCTGTTTACCTATTTGTTTCTATTTTTTTTTTTTACTAGTGATTATTCTTATGTACGTCTTTATTGTTATGTATGTATTCTTATGTCTCCCCATACATACCCCCCATTTTCCTCCCCCTAATAACAGCTATGGGGGGGAGAGGGGTATATGGGGACATCGCTGGAATACCTTCTCTTAACGCCAGCCTGCGATGCGGAGGTTAGCGCTTGTAATTATGGACCGTATTCAGAGAACCTTTTTCATGGCCAGTTCTGTGCGTGTTTTTAGGTACGTTTGAACTGCGCATGTGTAGTAACTTATTTTACATAGTTAACGTAGACGAACGTAGGTGCCTCACAGACGGACTTGTGAATCGCACTTGGATACATACGTTTGGATATGCGAAGGGCAGAGGAAGTCATTTAAATGAAGGTATGTGGGCGTGACTAACATGAATCGCACATACGGAGGACAAATGCGCACGCAACTGTTGATGGAAAGTTACTAGTGGTCTATGGAGGCGGAAGTCACCGACAGCACGGCCGAGAGAGGAGAGTGTCATGGGTGAGAGGGGGTTTGGCCTGCACCGGCCGTGCGTATAATTGTGTACTTTTAAGGGACCGGTTCTCTGAATATGACCCTATATCTTTATTCTGGATCTGGCCCATTTATTTAGTGCAGGAAAGTATTTATTTTTAACCTAAGAACCTGTAAAGAATATTATAACACAGGTAAATATTGAATTTACTTTCTTTAAATACAGTGTCAAGTGCAGAGGAAAGAGAACATCTTTGTCACGGCATTAAGCAAATGAGACAAAGCTGAAGAAAATGTTTTCCTTGAGAAGAAATTGGTGCTTAACAAACATAAGCTGTTCTATGAGATAGTCACTTATTCAGCAGCTTATACTGCAAAGTACGTAGGAGAATTATTACATTACACACTTTAAATCCCGCATCAACAGTTTTTCTCATCATTTCGCACAAAACCAAACCATCTACAACAATTCTATGTCCTCACTGCATCTATCTGTTATTTCTGAGGCTGCACATCTGAGAGTGATGATTTCTCAGCCTTTTCCTCATCTCTTTTTAGTATTAGTTTATCATCCTCTGGGCCTTACAATTAGGAGGGAGCGGAGTAGCTACTACTTCACCGGGTATGGCAAGAAAATAATAAACTTAGTTAATAAGTAACTAATTGGCAACAAAACCTTAACAAAAATTTTAGTACCTGATTAAGACTCAAGGGTAAAGTCCATGCAGAATTGTGAATGTACCTAAATATACACGCAAACGAGGTCCGTAAGAGCGATTCAGAGAAGTTAACCACACCCCCAGTCTTGAGACTGCCACTTGCATATGATTCTCTAGGTGCTTGGATTTAAGGCCCATATTCAGAGTACCAAACGTATAACATATACGTCCGGTGTTCTTTCAGACTGCATTTACGCAATCGTAGATTACGTAAAAAAATTACTATGCATGTGCAGTAGTAAAAATCGCTAAACACCGGACGTATAAGTTATATGTCCGGTACTCTGAATACGGGCCTAAGTGCGGGTATGTTTCCTTATTGTGGATCACACGGAGGCCATCTAGGAACTTAAAGTTGATCAGCATTCACTTAACCACAACTAAATACACATTTTAATTAACAACTCGTAACTTCTTTGTATTTATCTCTACACTATTATATGACTATTAAATTAATTTTGCAATAGTTTTTTTTTTCTAATATAATAATGCCACATTTAACAAGATTAATTCTTAGGGCCAGATTTACTAAGCTGTGGGAAAGGAAAAGCGGAGTTTCTGTCCATAGCAGCCAATCAGATTCTAGCTATCACTTTCCTATTACATAATAGAAAATGTCAGCTAGAATGTGATTGGTTGCTATGTTGCTCCACTTTTTCTTTCCCCTAGGTAATATTAAATAGCATATCGCAGCATGCAATTAACCTTTAGCATTCTGTCGCATATAGTACTAGAAGGCACAGCATGCCCCTGTGTTGCAGGGTATGCTGTGACTTTTAGTACCATAAGCGGCAGCATGCCATGGGTTAATGGCATGCTGCGCCATGATTTTTGTGCCCGATATAATAAAAATGTGTTCCCTTCATACCATCATAATTAAAATGTTTAACATGGTGCCTCCTATAGTAGTTACAAGGATGGATTTTAAAATGTGCAAAGTTTATTTGTGTGAAATAATTATAGAAATAAATAGAAAAATGAATATAAAAAAAAGCCTGCTCACAAGTCTTAGGGCTTCAGATGAGTTGCTAGAAGACTCTTGGATCTCCGTTGCAGCATCTTCATCCCTCTCCATGCAAGATGCTGGAGGCCTTACTTCTTCATCGGTGTCCTGACTACCAGCATCTCGCATGAAGAGCGTTGGAGATGCTGCAACAGAAGAGTCTTCAAGCAACTCATCTGAAATTTCTTTTCCCTCTACAGTATGAATTCATTATCTAGACATTATTATTCATGCCTCTGCCTGTGCCTTATGTAGCCCACCAACTGCTAGTGAAACAGTATTACACCTGGACATAAATTTTTCCAATGAGAGCGGGGAGAGTGAAGATCCTAAATTACAATTCTAGGAATTGTCCTGTCTTCTTTCACTGTTGGTCATTCTCTGAAAAAGAACCAAGGCCCTTATAGGACTGCAGGGACATAAACGGCAGGCAGATGCTCCACCAGAAATCAGGAGGACAGGGCTACTATTTATGTTCTTGTTTCGTTGTTTTAAGTAGTATTGTTAGGTAAAGGATTGGTGGGTTAGAGGGGTCGACTAAAAAGAGGTTACATAAGGCTAGTGGACAGGAAGTGCCGTCTCTGTATTGCAGAATCTCCCTCCTTCCCTTAGAGTTTTAATATGTTTAATTTGTTCCTCTCCTGATGGTGCATGGTTGGGTGGTAGTAGTGGTGGTTCAGCAAAAAGGAGGTGTTGGCGCACGAACATACATAGAAACATAGAGAGTGACGGCAGATAAGAGCCACATGGCCCATCCAGTCTGCCCAGTTGTTTATTTAAAACTATACTGACCCTAGACCCTATTTACCCTTAATTTAGTTTAAGATTTAGGATATCCTTATATTTATCCCAAGCATGTTTATACTATTCTACTGTGTTACCTCAACCGCCTCAGATTGGAGGTTATTCCACTTATCTATTACCCTTTCAGTGAAGTCATTTTCCCGCACATTTCCTACCGTCCTCCATGGGGGAATTTGGGGGGAAAAGGGGGGAACCGATCTGACAACAAACACAACCCGGGATTGATGCGAGGATATTATACCCTAGCGGTTGGGTCCTTTGGATCTGCCACCTTCCAGGTGCTGGGGTGTGCAGTTATGAACTGGATTAATTGTTTTTAGTGTTCTTGCTGAAAGACCGGTTTCAAGGTCAAAAGAGTTAAACTATGGGGGTTTGTTGAGGGGAACGTGGTAAACCCCCCCCCCTATCTGCTATTTGGGCCACCTATTCACTCCTGGATGACAAATTAATATAGTCATCAATTCTAATTGGGCCCCAATTTAATAAACCATGTGACCTTTTTAATCGCAGCAAATGTCTATTTGTCATTATTTTTTGTTAAGGTGCCTGGCTGGATGATGTGTGAGTGGGCACTCTGCCGTTTGCCATTTATCACCTTTCAATAAAAGTGCTTCAGCTTCCTCTCTCCTCTAATACTCTTCCACTTATATTAATGGAGCTGTAATCCCCTCAATCGTGGTGGTTACTATCTCTGCCTCTCTTGATCTATTACAGTAAGCGAAAAAATATTAAACACACTATAAAGTGAACGCTTTTCTTAGTTTGTTCTCATTTAAATTGCAAGACATGTTTGAAATACCTTACAGGGAGCCAGGAAAGTGTCAGCAGGTTTGCAAGTCTTAAAAATATTCTTTTTACATTTGTCAACTGTAATTATGCAATACTCTTCTAGTCATGATACAAAATAATCGGATGGACATAGACTTAAGCTGGCCATACACTAGACGATTATCAGCCCGATTTCCCAATTATTGGGTGATCGGGCAAATAATCGCTCTAGTGTATAGTACAGATCAATTTTTGAAACGTCAAATAAACGCACCAGAAACGCTCCGGTGCGATTATTTGATCTTTCAGCAGGTTTGATTTAAAACGATATTTTAAAACGATATTTTAAGGGAGCCAATCAGCAAGCTGAATGGCTCCCTATTCTTGTAATAGACGCTGCTGCAGAGCTATGTACAAAGCTGCTCTGACAGCTAGAAGTATACCTTCAAAGCTGTCAGAGCAGCATAGTCCATAGAGTAGAAGAGAGCCCTGGCTATGATTATCAGTCCCAGCAGGAGAGGTGTGTGGTGGCAATAAAGGGACATTTCCCTGGCGGGAAATGGTCCTGTTTATCGGGACACCCCCTGCAGGGATCGATAATCGACCCAGTGTATTGCCAGCTTTAGTCCCTTACCGAACTGGCTTTAATTCCGTCAGGATCTCCAAACAAATTCAGTTGTTTGAAATTACAGGTTTAGATTAGATTGTTTTAGAAAAAAATGTTGTTGCCCCCTCCCCTCTTCTGCTAGGATTATCGGTCCCAGCAGAGGAGGTGTATGGTGCCGATAACAGGACATTTCCCTTGCCGGAAATCATCCCGTTTATCGGCCCACCCCCTGCTGGGACCGATAATCGTTGTAGTGTATGGCCAGCTTTACAGTGATTCTTTACAGTTTGCTGCAATATGTTGATGCTTGCAAAAGGGATATAAAATGCATTCAAGTTCTAAGGCCAGATTTACTAAGCTGAGGGTAAGGAGAAGGGGAGATGTTGCCCATTGTCACCAATCAGATTTTAGCTAACATTTTCTGGTATGTAATAGGAAAGCGAGAGCTAGAATCTGATTGGTTGCTATGAATAACATCTCCACTTTTTCAAACCCAGCAGCTTAGTAAATCTGGCCCCTATGGTCTCACATACTCCAGGAAGCTAAACTGATGTCGATACCACTGGAAAATTGGTGACTCAAGGGCTTTTCGACTGGAAAACACCAACGAAGAGTGTCTTGCAGCGTTCAGGCAGTGTTCATAAGCAAATCAGGACAAGGAGGGTGTGCAAAACCAACAAAGAGAGAGGGTCTACTTCCTGTCTCCAGCACCTAAATCCTCATAACACGCCTCTTCTCCTAACAAGGACCAATAAACCTCTGACCTAGTAAGATACGTCACAGCCCAGCCCCACCCATGGAGTTTAACCTGCCTCGGGATAAATCCTGCATTCCCCAATTACAGATGGCAAGCTTTCTTTACAATAGCCAAAAATTCCACCCCCTTTTCACCATTCTTGGCAGATAGTAAGTTGTCTTTGAAGGGTTAACCTTTGCCAGTCAACATGTCCATATTTCTAGGTAAATACTTTCTGTCTGCCAGTGGAGACACAGCAACACACAGCATTGTATTCTAGAGTAGTGAAGCATACAACCCAGGGAGCACTGGGAATCACTATAATTGTCCCAAAGTAAGGTGTATCAGTGATAGCACTGCCTGTGGTCCAGGTGTGCATGTCCCAGCACCTAAAGTTCATGT
>WWET01000157.1:841891-852672 GCA_011038615.1 Limnodynastes dumerilii | reverse complement strand
GCCGGTGAGGGAGGTTTAGGGTCAGGTTGCAGGGGATGGAGGGTTAGGGTCAGGCAGCAGGGAAGGGTGGGTTAGGGTCAGGCTGCAGTGAAGGGAGGGTTAGGGTCAGGATGCAGAGGAGGGAGGGTTAGGGTCAGGCTGCAGAAGAGGGAGTGTTAGGGTCAGGCAGCAGGAGATGGAGGGTTAGGGTCAGGCTGCAGGGGAGGGAGGGTTAGGGTCAGTCTGCAAGGAAGGGAGGGTTAGGGTAATGAGAGGGGAGGGTTAGGGTTAAAATTAGGGGAACGCTTGGGTACTTTATTCCCTTACCTTTCTGAACACCGAAAGTTCGGTGCTCTGTGGATTGATTGCTATGCCTCATCGAGTTCGAAACTGGCTGGGAGGAAACGTCCTTATCGAGATATGGCAGTTCTAAGCGGGGACCCACACCTGCAGCATTCACATCTCGATGTGTTGCTAGATTCAAGAATTCTTCTTTCGCAGCAGTCACAAAGTGACTGATGTTGCTGCACACCCTAAACATCGTACCTGCAAACCACACACCACTGGGGTAAATCTGCTATATTCTGAAGGAGACCAGTAGCTGTATATTTTATGTATAGGCTCAGTGATGGACATGCTAAATGTGATTTCAGGGCGGAGGGACAGCTTTAAGAATTTTGAATCAGTTTGTTTGTATTGTCTTTTCTTTTGTTGTGCTTTTGTTTTTTATTTTGTTAATCAGTTTTATTGTTTTATGCTTCTAGGGTTGTCTGTAATGATGATTTGCAAGTGTAATAAATCTAAAATTCAGCGTATAAATGGCTTTAGAATTTATTTTTATTTTTTAGAACAATTAGCAGAGGAGATATTCAGCCACATAATCGGATGCAGTGTTAAATGACTAATTTTGGGCGAGCGTAATCATTAAGCTTAGCAGCCTGTAAACCAATATATTTTCACTGGATTTTCTTTAAACATAAATAAGTCTTTATCTATTTGCCATTGAAAAGTAAAAAATACACAGCAGCAAAATTTCCTTGCTCTCCGTTCTGCAGATATTGCTGAGTACCTTGTTTTGGTCCCATAAGCTTTCATTCCTCAGGATGTTGTAGGAGCAATCTGTTTGTACAAATATGTGTTTCAAGTCCCACAGATGCTCTTATAAAAGGAATCTACTGTATTTCCAAAAATGACATTACAGCTCCGGAGAGACTTATTTGCTGGCGATGCTGTCTTATTATTGACGGTTTCAAGCCTTTCCTAGGTATCCCACTGAAATATAGTCAGACAGGGAACATATCAGTAAATTGCACCCTAGGATATGATGTATTGCATGTTGTTCTCAGTAACATAAATGCACTGTATCTTTCTAAATATTAAATTGCAGCATACACAAAAGCATAGTTCTACTTGTATTAATACACGGCACAAGAGACATCTGCTTGGACTGTATGCTGTGTGGGTCATAATTTATTTACTTGTTGCTTGTGCTCTCGCCCCATAAGACACACGGGATAAAAACAAGCTACAAAGGACTCGTTTTATCAGTCATGCAATGAGTTACTGGGGTAACCATACTAATATCTACGAAGCATATTTAGATTGTCAAAAATCCTCCATCTGCCATGCGACTGGATAGAATATTGTCTGATTTTGTGATCTGCTTGTTCACATGACCCAACTGGTACACAGTAAGTTCTATTCAGACTCCTACAGACATCTTTCAGCAGGGGGTCCAGGTAATGCTTGCAAGGGTACAATGTACAGTAACAGTGTGCCAATGGGCTGTGTACCACTCCAGACTTCCAACCTGACGGCACTTTAAGCTGGCATGAATGGGAAACTTAAGCTAGGGTACAGGTCTTGTGTAAGGGGTAAAGCTTGTGGTGTATGTGTATGGATGCATGGACACAGCCATGATCAAAAGTGGGATCTTTGGATGCAATGTTACCTGAGAATGGGCAGGATTCAGAATGAATAAAGAGAGCTAATGTACGCTACATGCCCATGGTGGGCAGCCTTTGGCATTTACATCGTACACTAAGGCTTAGGTTTAGCGCTTACATACGATCCTATATTCTGCACACATAGAGATTGAAGAGTATTTAGGATTGCACCCAGGTCACGTGTCCACTATCTGCATGTAGGAGAGCAGAGGAGTTCCCCGTGTACCTGTTTGCGGTATTGTGAATAACAAATTTCATATTTCAGCCTCCGTACAGAATTTCTTATTAAATCTGCAACAGGTCCAATGTGTTTATGTCAAAGTAGAGATGATGAGAATAGTAATATTTAAAGAAAGTGCTGACCGTTAGTAATTAAAATATAATCCAATAAATAAATAAAAAAAAAACGCTTTCAAATAAAATATCTTGCAGATAAATAAAGATAAAGGACCGTATTCACACTTAAGTAAGTGTAGAATCTACGTGTGTATTTTTCCGATCAGTTAAACTGCGCATGCCCAAAACACAAATACACGCACAGAAATCATGGCCGATTGAGTCACTTACACGGACGTCTGACTTAGGACCGATGCACACATCAGCATGTACTGAGTCCCGCATGCGTGGCTAGAGGGGCAAGACTCTTAATGCAAATGAGCAGCACACGGGCTATTAATGTACAGTATGGGCGTGCCAACATAGTTAGGACTGATTTACGAGTAGGAGTGCCTTGTGTAAACTAACATACATACGGGAAAAGTTAAGGTAGCCCTCGACCACTTTAAGAACAGCATTGTTTGCTGTGAGGCCACGTGTCTTCTCTTACTTAGTTGAGGCCACACCTGCTGCGTGTTTTTAATCCATAGATGTGTTTTTTAAAATGAAACAAATAAAGGCTCCTTTTAAAAATATTGGGCTGGATCCAGAATTACGTCCGTCTTCCATAGACGGACGTAATTCAATGAACAATAACTACTGCGCATGCGTAGTAGCTATTGTACGTAATCTGCGCATAGTTTTGATACGTAGATTGCGTATATGTGGTCTAAAAGATGTGTTTATGTGTTTTGATAAGTATGTTATGATTTTTGCTTTTGAAGTTGTATTTTTAATGCTACTTTTATTTAAATATGTTAATGAGAGTGCTTACTATTTTTAAAACAACAAAAATATTTACTTTTTAGAATCATAATCAGTGCATTTAGTTACTTATATTTGAATCATAACCCATTTTAAGCAACTAAATTCAGGGCCGATTCACAGCTAATAAACTCTGCACGTACCTAAATATACGCAGCAAAGACCTACATGCTTACATAGCACTCCCGACACAAGGGGAGTGGGTAATCGGGTTTTTTATTTTCTCTGAATAGGTATTGCGGATTTGTAAGTTCACAAATTTACTCTTAACTGTGAATACGTTCCAAAATCCGTAAGAGAATATAACCATAAAATGTAAGAAGAGAAACCAGAAGATAACAGTTTCTTTGTATACACCTTTTTTCCTCACACTCTCCATATGGAGCTGTGAAGAGCTTTTCAGCCATGGATTTGTGAAGCCACAGTTCTGTTGATTAACTGCTTTTAAAGACTGGACAATTAGATCATTCACAGTGGAACTACGCACTTGAGAAATACCGTGAGGCATTTAGGAGACAAAAAACTGTTATTTTCTGGTTGCTCTTGTTACACTTAATGGTTATATGCTCTTGGGATTTTATCTTTATTTATTTGCAAGTATATTTTATTTTAATGTGTTTTTTAAATGTATTTGGTTATATTATCTATTTTAATAAATCATTAACGCCCAGCACTTTCTTTAAACATTGCTAGTATTTAAAAGATATAGTGGTATTTTTTTGTGCAAGAGGCTGCTTTTTTATAGATAGGGGGCGACATCATATCAATTTTTTATTTTAAGAGTAGTAACATCTCCATCATCAGAGATTAGGTCACGCATCTTGTTCTTGTTTAGACTACAGCAGATTCTTTGTGGTAGTAACACGCATTATTAGCATTTAACCAGTCAAAGAGTGCCAAGAAATTGTTTATAAAACCAATGCACAGTGTATTTATTATGTTTGCATATTTAACTCAAATGTCCATACTGAACATCAATAAACTTGGATTTTATTTTACCAAAACATCTCAGACTGTGTTTAAAGCCAACTATTGTTACCAATAACCTGAAAATGATCCCATGTTTGCCTTGAAGGACTCTTCATCTAGGTTTGTCTCCCTGCTGTCACATCCATCGACCAATCATGATAAGAGAAGCAATGTGATCAGGGATTTCCATCACATTCACCAAGAAACGTTCCCTTAGGCGCTCAGCAAAAGTGCAGTGGCCTCCTGGTGGGGCATCCTAGTTTTCCTCGTGATATATGTCATTCAATCAAACAGGGGGTCCAGGGACACAATCTTCGTCTGTGTGATAGGTATACGGTAAAGACCCATCTGCACCTTCTCACCACCACAAAGCAGCAGGTAATGCTGATGACTTATCTCCTACCGCGTGAGCTTCTGACCATTCACAACAAAAACATCTGCTGTGTCTCACTTTACGGCATCTGGCCGTTCCAGGAACGAAGGTTGTGTCCCTGGACCCCCTCTTTCTTTGAATTTCCATCACATTGTAAACTACCTATGCCTAGGGAGAAAGGACAAAGGAAATGACTTTGAAGATTCCAAGCTTTTTTCAAATCTCAAGTCTAAAGATTGTCCTCAGTTGTTCTTCAAGGTGAAGAGTTAGAACAGGCTTCCCTGGCAGCCACTATGCCAACCACTTGGGACCAGATTTACATAGCTGCGGGTTTGGAAAAGTGGAGATGTTGCCTATAGCAACCAATCAGATTCTAGCTCTGACTTTCTTTTTACATACTAGAGAATGTTAGCTAAAATCTGATTGGTTGCTATGGGCAACATTTCCACTTTTCCAAACCCATAGCTTAGTAAATATGGCCCTTGGTGTGTTTCACATAGGTTGATTTGGATGAGGAGAATGGGAACAACAATAAATATTTTTAAGCAGTTTATTTTTACTTTATCTAAAGCTACATTTATTGATGTTTCCAACAAAGTCAACTAATGATGGGTCTACAAAAGCTTATTTGGTAGATAGATAGAGTTTCATATAAATCTTATATGGCCTTATAATGGGGTAGATCCAGAACTACGTGTGCCGTACTTTTATTCGCGGAGCGTATTTTCGTGCGCGTAAGTTCGCTACACTCCCCTCGGCACACCCCTTGCACGGACGTATTTTGTCAAGATACGCTTCCCAAACCCTACCTTAACTTTTTCACACGTAACAGCGTACGTCCGCTAACGGACATATAGACTACGTGAACGTACGCCGCTTAGCACGCCCATACTGTACACTTTAAATACTAACCTCCACCTACTTCACGTAATTGGAACGTATTGTTGACTCACTCATATGTTCACAATTACGCTAAGTGAATGTGCGTATTTTCTATGGTGCGCATGCGCAGTGCGTTCAAAACAGCGATTTTACGTCTCCGCAACGCGTAAAATCGCTTCGAAGCGTAGTTCTGGATAAGGTCCGATATGAGTAAAGCAAGCTGCCAATATTGTATTCTGTGTTGTACATTATCACTACATATTGCCCCATACAATATTAACACGTTTAATGATGGTTCACAGACATTAACTGGAGATAGTAAAATAATTAATCAGATGCGTTTACTGAGATAATTTGTGATGAGAGAATTAATTAACTAGTAATTATAAACTTCATTTAGATAGGGTTAGCTGATAAAATGCTTCCCATAAACTGATTAATAAGTACATTGCGTATAAATAATGAATGAGAACAGGAGTGGATTCATTATGACGAGGATACTTTCAGAGTGTATTATGTTATATAGGTTAATGTAGCCACTATTGTTATTTTTAACATTACAATATAAAAATGTGAACTACGGTACTTAAAGTAGTTGATGTATCAAATGTGGGCCCAAAAAGCATTTATTTTGCGGCTACATCTAATTATGTGGATCACTGTGCACAAATACAGGGACAATGCGAAGCAGGGCCAGCGATCATGGCTGAAAGGGGCTTCCTACTATCAGCAGCCATGGAAGTTACATAGAACAGCTGATAGCAAACCCCCTTTTAGCTGCCCTGTATAACTGCTTTATCGGACGATAGCAGAAGCCAGAATGATTAATGGAAATGACACTGACGTGACATTAGTCATGCCAGAGGCACAGAGAAGAAGATGGCGGGCAGCGTGGGGGAGAGACACAGATGGAAGACATCAGGTCAAAACATAAGGTAAGTAAGGTATATACTTGGAGCTGGAGCCATATAATTGAGGGAATTTCTGGGAGCTGGAGCCATATGAACGGGGGGGAATTACCGGGAGCTGGAGCCATATGAACGGGGGAATTACTGGGAGCTGAAGCAATATGAACGGGGGGAATTACTGGGAGTTGGAGTGATATGAATGGGGAAACAACTGGGAGCTGGAGACTAATGAATTGGAAATTACTGGAAACAGGAGCCATATGAATAGGGGAACTACTGGGAGTTTAAAACTAATGAAAGGAAAATTACTAGAAGCTGGAGCCATATGAATGGGGGATTACTGGGAGCTGAAGACTAATGAATGGGAAATTACTGGAAGCTGAAGCTTTATGAATTAGGGAATTACTGGAAGCTGGAGCCCTATGAATGGGGGAACTACTTGGAGCTGAAGACTAATGAATGGAAAATTTATGGAAGCTGGAGCCATATAAATGGGGGAATTACTGGGAGCTGAAGACTAATGACAGGGAAATTACTGGAAACTGGAGCCATATGAATGGGGGAATTACTGGGAGCTGAAGACTAATGACAGGGAAATTACTGGAAGCTTGAGCCATATGAATGGTGGAATTACTGGGAGCTGGAGCCATATGAATGGGGGAATTACTGGGAGCTGAAGATTAATGACAGGGAAATTACTGGAAGCTGGAACCATATGAATGGGAGAATTACTGGAAGCTGGAGCCCTATGAATGGGGGAACTACTTGGAGCTGAAGACTAATGAATGGAAAATTACTGGAAGCTGGAGACATATGAATGGGAGAATTACTGGGAGCTGGAGCCATATGAATGGGAAATACTTAGAGCTGGAGACATATGATTGGGGAATACTGGGAGCTTGAGATATATAATGGGGGATACTGGGAGCTGGAGAAACATGATGGGGAATAATGGGGAGTCTGGAGAGTCATAGATGGGAATTACTAAGGAAGTTGAATCAGACTTTTTATTTTTCTTGCAGGCCACTGAATCTTAGACTTTGATTGTTCCAACTGGGGTTTTGCGTTTGACATGCCTGATTTAAAGCATGGCTGCCTGTCCTATTGTCACCACTAGTTGGAGCCATGGAGCTGCTACATTCTTTTGCCTTTCTTCCTGAAGCTCTGGCAGTTATGTAATATAGAACCAGCAAATTAATTGATAAAATGAAATTAAAGTAATTGAGTAGGTGAATGTAAGCAAAGGAAGCCTAGCACTATTCCGCTCATACCTAAAAACATATTTACGTTTTTGAATAGAAAGATTTTTGAAAGATAAGTGTTCCTTTCGGCAGCTGGAGGACAGAAAATGTGATATGACTTCATTTACTAATAAAAACATGTAGGCAATGTGTGAAAACTCACACCTGTCAAAATGGATTTGTAAGTAGTGATTATGTTTAAACAAAAACAAGATCAGCTTGTTTCCAAATGGAACAGTTTTTAGTCAAACTCCCAAATTATTGCTCTTGTTATCTTTATATAAGTGTGGAATCTTTTGTAGTAGCTCAGTGGTTAAATATACTCTAAAGACGAGATTATTTTCCCTTAAATAAAGATGTTTGGACCAGATTCAGAATTAAGAACGTCTGGTAACTTACGCACGCAAAATGCGTAAGCGGAGTGATTTCTATTCAGGGTGCATGTGCCGACCATGGAGATACGAAGCGTAATTGGAAAGATGCGTAAGTCATTTCCGCACGTCAAAAAATCCGTACGAACATAAAAGATCGGACGGATTATTAATTACTAGGCGTCAATTGGAATGTAAATAGCAAAAAATAGGCGTGGTAATGCAGTAGACGTGCGGTTCTATATATGCGAACGTTTAACTTCCATCACATATATGCACGCTAATGATTGCTTTCACAACATGGAAGTGTTCCAAAATTTATTCATTTTGCAAAACGTACTTATTTTGTATGAACGTACGGATCTATTACGAACGCACGGAAAACACTCTTAATTCTGAATATGGTCCTTTATTATTATTATTATTATTATTATTATTATTATTGTAACTGTTATTACTAGCCAAATGCCCAAAGTGAGCTAGGGAGGCGGGAGCTGGGGAAGCATCAGCATCATCGGGCACACAGGTAGGAACCATTTTGCCCGCCCCCTGGCCTTGGCTCCTCCCCCATTCCTGTCAGTGCGACTCGGTGAGTCAGCAGCAGGCTTGCCATTGTTCTCCAGGGAGCTCCATTCATAGAGTCTGCCTCTCCAGAGTGTGCTTCCTGTCACATGGATTAGACCCCACTGGCTGACCTCCCATCCTGCCTACAGTGACAGCACTGGTGTCCTTGCCCGCTTTCTTCCTGTGCTTATAAGCCTCATTGATTGCTGGCTGTCCAGGCGGACAGTGGACACGGTGTAACATGTAGGAGGCAGCCACTCTGTCTTCTCCCCGTGTCTCTGGACCATGAGACCCAGAGCCATCATCGCCGTAGAGGGCAAGCTGCCGGCCGGAGTAATGGATCTCTTGCCTAAATCCAAATATACTTGGGGGGAGGAGAGGGGGAAGACTGAAAGCTTACTGGGAGGTTTAGGGACATTTGGAGGAGAGCAATTCTGCTCCCAACCAATGCACATGCGCAGTAGTGTCACAATGTGTTAACGCTACTGCACATGTGTATAGTGTTGTGTAGCATAATGGCTTTTTATATATATGGAGAACAAAAAGTGGACGAAGCGCTTCAGGAATCTAAAATTTATTTTGAATAAAAATTAAAATGAATTTGCAATTGAAATATCAATCATAAAATACATGAAATAACCCCTGCAGACTGCAATAGAGCTCCTGTATTGTAATTTGTTAACACAAAGCTTATACTTGTTACAGACTAGCCAGCATCCTATTAGTGAAAAATAGAAAGCACTACGATTGCAGAGTATGATAAAATTGTGAGCGGTAATACAAGCAAGTCTATTGCGCTGTGGCACGGTTCATAAATAGTGACCAGTTAGAGCAATTATAAGCAGTTTCCTTTGTGACAATTATTTAGATTTCTTATGTTATGGCATATTCAGCTGCAGTGAGAAAATAAAGTCAGCTTGTTCACCGAATAGAAACTTCTACTCGTAGTCGTTGCTAGAAATGCACCATGGAGGCTATTCAGAGGGTGGATGAACGGCTGAATCGTTCCAACGTGTTACCAATATACGGGGATATATATATTTTATATATATATAGCTATTTTAGCATTTTGATATTTTTTTGGTTAAAAGTGGAGGTGGTTCTTTAAGTCTGGGCTTCCATCTTCCCTGCGCTAGGACGGCGGGCATAAGCGTAAGATCGGCTGAAAAGCCGATCTGCGCATGCGCCGGGCAGATGCTGCCCGGCGTAGCTACGGCAACGCCCGATCAACGATCGGGCGTCCGTAGGAACAGCGTAGGGACGCTGGCGGGGGCGTCCCCCTAGTGTCCCTACGTTAAGGATAGTGAAGGTGGGCGGGGGAGGTAATATAATGAGAGAGGGAGGGAGGGTTTAGCGGTAGTACGCTCGTGTGCGAGCGTATTACCCATTGCTTACGCCGGCTGAAGTTAGGGTAGCCTTCAGCCGGCGTAAGCAATGGGAAATACGCCCGCACAGGGGGAGTGTCGGGGAGAGTGGACGGCGATACGCTGTGCTTTAGTAAGCACAGCACATCGGCGTAGGTCTGGATCAGGCCCAATGGGTCTGAATGAAGAGTTAAGATCATTTTACGTATGCAAGCGCACTACTAAGTATTAATGCACTCCCCCGGGCACTCCCCTCTCACATACGTAACTTAGCTGACTTACATGTTCAGAACCCTACCTTATCTTTTCCTTGCGTATCTCTGGTTGTACGTATCACCTTGTCAGGTAAGTTCCTAACCCAGCCCATACTGTACAACTGAAATGCCTATCTCCGCCTACAATGCGTATATTCAAATTGGGTAGGATTGTCACACCCCTTCGTATGGATTATGATCAGAGTTATGATACGTAACATCTGCCGCGCATGCGGGTGTATCATTTTAGACTCTTTTCCGATTGATAAAAAATAGATTTTAGCGGGGGTACACTTCCAAATGTCCCTATTTCAACTGCTGTGCCCATGTGCAGCTCCCTGCTCTGCTTCCCTGGGTTAGTGATTAGGGTTAAGATTAGGGTTAGGAATTAGGGTCAGTGTTAAGAAGCCGTATTCAGAGATCCGTATTTTCTCCGATTTAAGTACATTTCAACTGCGCATCGGACATGGAAAAATATGCACGGAACTCCCACGGAAAAAAATGCATGGATAAAATTTACCTGGGCGGGGGGGAGGCATTTAGATGAAGGGAAGTGGGCGCAATTACAAAGATATAAACGGACAGAGGACACATACACTCGGAAAGGGCCACGGAAAGTTATAGCTAATCTATAGAGGCGGAAGTCTGCGTGAGCACAGATTAGCAAGGAGAGTGACTGGGGTTTTGGTGGGTGTAACTTGCAGGGGCGTTTCTAGAAATGAAGGGGCCCGTGTGCAGACCCCCACACGGGCCCCCCCCCTCCTCCTCCTCAGACGCCCCCCCCCTCCCA
>WWET01000157.1:814173-841676 GCA_011038615.1 Limnodynastes dumerilii | reverse complement strand
GCCTCACGCTCTGCAAACAGAAGAGGAGCATGAGGCTGCGCAGTGCACGCACGCCTGACATCCCCATGTGACACCCGCGCGCGCAGTGCACTGTTGGGAACGGAAGGCTGCTGGAGACCGTCACCATTTGTACAGAAATAGGTGGTACTGTGATCTTCCATTGGGTGCAGGGTGAGTGCCACGGGCGGCCCCCTTGTCTGCGGAGGCCCGTGTGCACTGCACACTCTGCACCCATGGTAGATACGCCACTGAGTCTAAGGTTTGTGCTATTGTATTGCTGAACAATCATGTCAGCATTACAGTATTTGATCAGACAGGAGTTGCAGTAATGACTCTATCTGTTGAAACGAAACAATATTTTATGTTACAGATAGAGGGCCGTATTCAGAGATCCATTTCCGCGGGGACTTGTGTGCGTATTTTTCCGATCGGATCAAATAGTAACTTTATTTACGTACATTACGTAGAGTATACGCACGTAAGAGCCTCTCGGACGTACATATGAATTGCACTTGGGGACATACGCACGCATCTCCGATGCACATGAAAATTAACATAAAAGTGGGCGGAGGGAGGCATTTAAATGAGCACATGGAGGCGCGGTTATCAAGAATCGTACGGACGGAGCACATATACGCACGTAAGTACACCTGGAAAGAACAGAGTGGTCTATGGACTCATAAGTGGCCGACAGCACGTCCGAGAGAGGGGAGTGTCGGGGTTGTTGGTGGGTGTTGCCTTGTGCCGTGCGTATAATTGCGTACATAAAAAACCGGATCTCTGAATACGGCCCAGAAGGGTATAGTTAGTTACTGGTTAATGGCAGTGTTGCTGGGGCATTTTCTTTACTTTGTTTCTGTTAAAGCAGATTAACCTCCCAGCCTTTCATGCACCTGTTTGCATTAACCTATCAATTGATCTGAGCGACCGACCACTATTTTGTGTTACACCTTGTATTAGCATTAGGACTCCATCACATAAGCATTCACATTCACACATATTGCAATACATACAGACACCACTGCTGTAATGATCACACTTAACATGGATAAAAAAAAAACACACATGCAAAATGCAGGAAAAAATCCACTAAAATACATCAATATACATCAGTTGTTTATTTATTGCACCCATATACAATCACACACCAGAAAATTCTATGTGCAACCATTCAAAAAATGTCTGGCCTAACCAGGAAGTGTTCAGCATTTAAATAGTGTCCTGTGTGTGAAGTCTCACTATTTAAAGCCAAACTGCAGCGATTTTGAATGAAAAATAAAATTCCCTATACTTAACATTAGAGTGAAAAAAATCTCCACCATCTCCAGCGATTTAAATCGCCGTTAAACCAGGGTTGCCGACTCTCCCGGAATGTCCGGGAGACTCCCGAAAGCGCTTTAAATTACCGTTAAACATTGCCAGACAAAAGCGCCTAATAGTAAATACAGCGATTTAATACTCAAAGTCGCCCCTCAATACAGGTGAAGTCAGGCGATTTGCAGAGGCGATTTACAGCGCCCCTTAGTAAATCTGGCCCTTGGTGTGTTAGCTCTCAATTTAAAAACACATGATAAATGAACGAAAAGAGGGAAGCCTGTAGAGGTCATTATATTCCAGGATTATCATCCCTTACATCTGTAGAGGTTCATTGTTGACCTGGATAATGGCTTTTTACATCTGTAAAGGCATAGTTGCCAACTCTCCCTGAATATCAGGGAGACTCCCTGAAGATTGGGTGATCTCCCTGACTCCCTGAAGTGTTTTGTAATCTCCCTGATTCTAATTTCATCCATTGAGGTCTATGGAGATGACCAATTTCATGGATGCCAAGATGAAATGAAAGAATTTTGTTAATCAGCTGCAGCGTCACTTTTAGCTTTATAAAGTTAGTAATGAAAGTATTCACTGACAATTTACTAATCAATAAATACTGACATTTTTCTTGTAAAATAGTTTTCCTGGCAGTGCTAGATACGCCTATAGGTGGAGCTATTCACAGGACACACCTCTTTAGTGCTACAGGACACACCCCTTTGGGGCAGCACCTTGATAGTGCTTTTACAATCTCCCTGATATTAATTTGCAAAAGTAGGCAACCATGTTTAAGGGGTATTTGGCTAGGATTATGGTCCCTTACATCTGTAGAGGTGATTGCTGTCTTGAATTACAGCCCTTTACCTCTGTAGATGGGGTTTTTGTCTTGGATTACGACCCTTTACATCTGAAGATGTGATTGTTGTCCTGGATTACAGCCCCATCCATCTGTAGATTTCATTGTTCACCTGGATTACAGACCTTTACCTCTGTAGAGGTGAAATGAGGGCTGCTGCCGCTGGCTGCTGCTCTCTAACCTTCCTGAGGGGTTTGCTGGCACTTCTTAAATTAAGAGGCTTCAAGTGGAAGGAAGTTTCTGAATGATCAGAGATGACAAGTACACAGGTCACATATCATTGTGAGCCCAATGCAACCATTAAAGGCATTTAAAGGAAATTGTGCTTATCCGTTATACTATATATATAAGCCAGATGTTTTCATCTGTCTTGCCGGCTGCTCCGACACATGTGATTTCATGTGCTAGGTCTTCTGAAAATTTGTGATGTTCTTGGTAATAACAAGTAAGTAATTAATGTGGTTAAAAAGTTGTTTTAACAAGCATGATGTGTTTTTGCTTCCTGCTTATACTGCATTGCTCTCAGATAAATGTGTTTATATTAAGACAAATCCCTGACATACTTTACAGATGAGAGATCCTCATTAGTGAATATGTGTAGCGATAAACCATTTATTTGTTATCTGCTTAGCATTGCCCTGGAAACCTATGGAGCTCACTTATAAATACTTCAAAGCAAAGTTCACTCAATAGCATATATAAAATATAGAATGATAGTTGTAAGGTCAACAGTAATCCTGTTAGCACTAAATTGTAGACAGGTTTAACATTTCAACCATATTTTATCCAACATTGTCGCTTTGTCAACTGTTGTTTAGACTATTGAAAAGTCAACCCAAACTGTATATGACATTACCATGACCCTAACTCCAAATCTAACCATAACCCTAATCCCAACCCTAACAATAGCCAAAAACCCAATGTCAACCCTAACTATAATCCTGATCCCAACCCTAACCATAACCCTGATCCCAATCCTAACCATAACCCTGATCCCAATCCAAACAATAAAGCTAACCCTAATCCCAACCCTAACAATAGCCAAAAACCCAACGTCAACCCTATCCATAATCCTGATCCCAACCCCAACCCTAACCATAACCCTAACCCAACTGAACCATAACCCTAATCCCATCCCCAACCCTAAAGCTAACCCTAATTCCAACCCTAACAATATCCAAAAACCCAACCTCAACTATAACCATAACCCTTATCCCAATCCCAACCCTAAAGCTAACCATAATCCCAACTCTAACAATAACCAAAAACCCAACCTCAACCCTAACTATAACCCTAAAAATAGCCACAACCTCAACCCTAACCATAACCCTAACAATAGCCACAACCTCAACCCTAACCATAACCCTAACAACAGCGACAACCTCAACCTTAATCTTAAATCTAATGCCAACTGTGACCTCAAATCTAAGCTTAAGCCTAAACCTAACACTCACAGCTAACAGTAAGTGATAACTTACCTCCAAATGATGCAGCTGCAGCAGCGGTCAGTGAGTGGAGACAGAGCAGCGCAACACAGTTTCAGTGGGAGACAGAGAAGATGTAGGGGCTGGAGCGCACAGCTGTAACATAGTGGAGGAGGAACAGATAAGACAAAGCGGAGGAAAGGCAGTGGAGCAGGACAAAGATGAGTGATAGAGCAGAGGGAGTGGACCGGACAGAGCAAAGGGAGGGGAAAAGACAGAGCAGAGCAGGACAAAAGGAGAGCAGGACCAGGGACAGGGGTCAGGGTGTGGAGAGCAGGACATGGGAGAGCAGAACACTGGATAGCGGCAGGGAGTGGAGAGCAGGACATGAGCGAGCAGGACACAGGAGAGCAGGATAGAGAAGAAAGTGAAGAGCAGGACACGAGAGAGAGCAGGAAGTGGGTTAGAGGACAAGAGTGTTATAGGACACAGAAGCAGGAAGCAGGATAGTGGACAGAGAGTAGAGAGGTAGAGAGCAGGATACCGGAGAGCAGGAAATGGGAGGGCAGGATATGGGAGAAAAGTAGAGGGAGAAAAGGACATAGGAAAACATGACACAGGAGAGCAGGACATGGGAGAGCAGGACAGAGAATTGAGATCAGGACATGAGGAATAGAGGACAGGAAGTGTTATAGGACACAGAGAACAGGAAGCAGGATAGTGGACAGAGAGTGGAGAGCAGGACATGAGAAAGCAAGACATGGTTAGAGAACAGAGAGTGGAGAACAGGAAACAAGAGAACAGAACACTGGAGAGCAGGATTTGGGAGATTGCAACGCTGGATAGAGGACAGAGAGTAAAGAGCAGAACACGGGAGAGCAGGACACAGGAGAGAAGGACACGGGACAGTAAGACAGAAATATAGGACAGAGCAGACAGAAGGACAGGGTAATGTCAATTTAAAGTATGTCAACAATATGGAGGGGTATCATGTCATGCACAACGAGGTCAAGGTCGATCTGGTTCCCCTGTTGACATAATACATTTTCTTTCCTTTTGTACCTGTTGACAATTATACAGTCAACCTAATGGTGTCACTGTTGACATTTTACCAGATTATAAGTGATATATATATATATATATATATATATATATATATATATATATTTATTATTGTTGTTACTAACCTACATACTTCTGAATTGGTGAACTTTTCTGAGAGTATAGTAGTAACTTCTCTCCTACTTACAATACAACACAGTACTTTGATGTAAAATGTATACAAATTCCTCAAAAAGTTCACCCTAAGGCATCATGTCCACTGGTAATACTTAGATACATGTATGTGAGCCAGTAAAACGTATGTGATTTCGTATGAGTGCTGGGATTTCAGTAGAGTTCTGTAATTCTGTAAATATTATTGGGGAACACAGAATGTAATAGCAAAATCCTTTGACTTACCATTGACCATTTTCTTCTTCTTTGGGTCCTAAGGATTGGGTTTCCCTAACTACGCCAGGCAACATCTGCCCGACACAAGCGCAGAACGGCAGAAATGCTGTTCCTACGCATACGGCCGCCATAACTAGTGCAGCGGCCGTAGGTCTGGATCAGCCCCAAAGTGCTTAAGTGGGCAGTTTTGACTGGAGGGCGCATACGCCCTCTATATGTAATATCAGTATTCCTAACGTAACTACCATTGTACAGAACTTAAATCTATACAATGGTAATGAAGAACAATTGGGGAGTGCTTCCCATCCGCACCACGCGGATCAGCGGTCGGATGGATCACTGTTCCACAAGTGTGACTCAAGGCTGCCTTATGGCAGTATAAGTCACACTTATTATGCACAAGAGAGGGGATTAACAGGGAGAGTTCTTCCCCTCGCTCATGCAGATTTAAACACCCCCCTACACGCATGGAAAGCCTGCGGGGGTGTAAATCAGGTCCATGGTTATTTAATTACGGGTTTAATTAGAAGACACGTGCACTATTTGTCAGTATTCATATCCCTTTAGGTGCTTGCAGACCGGTTCACATGCATCTGCATAACTAATTCTGATTTACCTCTTTTTGATGTCATTTCATTGATCATGCCCATATTAAATTATTTTCTGCATATCTTGTACATACATTTTCCCCTCTTTTTCTGTATTTTATAGGGGTTTTATTTCATTTATAATCAAACCTTATAATGAATGTGTCTTTTAAAACAAATGCTATCAAAATATTTCTTGTGTTTATAAAATAATGTGTGGATAAGAGCCACATAGATTGGGAGTAAAAAGGTGAAAAGTGCTTTAAGAAATAAAGGAGGAAGAAACAGGGAATAGATGGGAAGAAATATATGAATGTAAAAAGTTTCACATTAAAATAACTGATAGCAAGGGCAAAGAACTACTAACAGGTAAAATAGCATAAAGAGTGAAATCACCAGGGAAGCATAAGAAGGATTTATAGGAGAAGAGATGCATTTGAAGGACAGTTAGAGAGAGAGAGAAAAAGATTTCAGCGGAGAAGGAATAAAGTGGATCAGCTGCAAATAAAGTTATTACAGCAAGTCTTTCTTTATGAGGCAGTGCTGTTTCTAAAATGGGTGCAGGGTGTGCAGTGCACAAGGGTCCCAGAAAAAAAGGGTCCTGTGGGTACCCAACCTGCACCCAAACTGCTTGACTGGCAGCTGGAAATCAGGATGAGGATTCTCCCAGAGAGCAATGAATGCAGTGTATACACTGGCAGAATGTCCAAGGAGAATCCTTTGCCAGCCTTTGGTTGATCTTGTGACTTCTCTTTATATAAACCCCCTACTTACTCCTTCCTGTGTTAAAGCAACAGGCAACATTAACCCCCACGCAGGTCCTCGAGTTCTCTTGTATGTTTATGAACCCCTGGAGGTCTATGCTTTGTTGAAGATTGTTTTCTGGGATTCCTTGTTCCTGCTCCTTGTGCTGGCTCCTGGATTCCTGACCCTGCATATTACACTTGCACTCCTTGCTCTACCATTTTGCATTTAGCTTGACTGTGGTTCTCTGCCCACTGCACACAGATCCCAGCACTGTCCACAGGGCCGTGACCTGCTACTGACCTGCAGCCATGCCCATACCCACAATGGCTCTGGTGAGAACCTGGTCAGCAGTTAGAGTTTGATCCTCTGTTCGGTGCATGTCATCTGGCCTGTTCGTTTATGAAATGTATAGTAAATTGGTTAACTGTTTAGTATAGTATTTAATAAACTGGATCAAAGATTTCCAATATTAAGGGGCTCATTAAAACCTATGCTCCATTACTCGACACCAGAGCAGACTCATACAACATGCGGCTGCTGCAGTGATGTGCACCCTAACACCATACTGGAAGCTCCATCACTACAAACCATTCTCAATAAAATGTGCTACGAGTACAAGATGGAATATATGACCTGCATCTTCAACAATTCTATGTGCTCCTTCTGTAAGGTATGGGAACCATGGGCTATACATTTCAAAGCTTGTCTCCCAACTGGTCTTTAACAATAGCAAAACAGCTTTTCTCTCCCCCCTTCTCCTTTCTCTTGTCTTCTACTCTCTCTTTTCTTTCTCTCCCCCTTCTTCTCCTTTCTCTTGTCTTCTACTCTCTCTCTTCTTTCTCTCCCCCCTTCTCCTTTCTCTTGTTTTCTACTCTCTCTTTACTTTCTCTTCCCCTTCTTCTCCTTTCTCTTGTCTTCTACTCTCTCTTTTCTTTCTCTACCCCCTTCTTCTCCTTTCTCTTATCTTCTACTCTCTCTTTTCTTTCTCTCCCCCTTTTTCTCCTTTCTCTTATCTTCTATTCTCTCTTTTCTTTCTCTCCCCCTTCTTCTCCTTTCTCTTGTTTTCTACTCACTCTTTTCTTTCTCTCCCCCTTATTCTCTTTTCTCTTGTCTTCTACTCTCTCCTTTCTTTCTTTCTCTCCCTCCTTCTTCTCCTTTCTCTTGTCTTCTACTCTTTCTTTTCTTTCTCTCCCTCCTTCTTCTCCTTTCTGTCCCTGGTACCTGCTGTACACATACAATGCGCTCTGCTGTGACATATACTGTCCCTGGTACCTGCTGTACACATACAATGCGCTCTGCTGTGACATATACTGTCCCTGGTACCTGCTGTACACATACAATGCGCTCTGCTGTGACATATACTGTCCCTGGTACCTGCTGTACACATACAATGCGCTCTGCTGTGACATATACTGTCCCTGGTACCTGCTGTACACATACAATGCGCTCTGCTGTGACATATACTGTCCCTGGTACCTGCTGTACACATACAATGCGCTCTGCTGTGACATATACTGTCCCTGGTACCTGCTGTACACATACAATGCGCTCTGCTGTGACATATACTGTCCCTGGTACCTGCTGTACACATACAATGCGCTCTGCTGTGACATATACTGTCCCTGGTACCTGCTGTACACATACAATGCGCTCTGCTGTGACATATACTGTCCCTGGTACCTGCTGTACACATACAATGCGCTCTGCTGTGACATATACTGTCCCTGGTACCTGCTGTACACATACAATGCGCTCTGCTGTGACATATACTGTCCCTGGTACCTGCTGTACACATACAATGCGCTCTGCTGTGACATATACTGTCCCTGGTACCTGCTGTACACATACAATGCGCTCTGCTGTGACATATACTGTCCCTGGTACCTGCTGTACACATACAATGCGCTCTGCTGTGACATATACTGTCCCTGGTACCTGCTGTACACATACAATGCGCTCTGCTGTGACATATACTGTCCCTGGTACCTGCTGTACACATACAATGCGCTCTGCTGTGACATATACTGTCCCTGGTACCTGCTGTACACATACAATGCGCTCTGCTGTGACATATACTGTCCCTGGTACCTGCTGTACACATACAATGCGCTCTGCTGTGACATATACTGTCCCTGGTACCTGCTGTACACATACAATGCGCTCTGCTGTGACATATACTGTCCCTGGTACCTGCTGTACACATACAATGCGCTCTGCTGTGACATATACTGTCCCTGGTACCTGCTGTACACATACAATGCGCTCTGCTGTGACATATACTGTCCCTGGTACCTGCTGTACACATACAATGCGCTCTGCTGTGACATATACTGTCCCTGGTACCTGCTGTACACATACAATGCGCTCTGCTGTGACATATACTGTCCCTGGTACCTGCTGTACACATACAATGCGCTCTGCTGTGACATATACTGTCCCTGGTACCTGCTGTACACATACAATGCGCTCTGCTGTGACATATACTGTCCCTGGTACCTGCTGTACACATACAATGCGCTCTGCTGTGACATATACTGTCCCTGGTACCTGCTGTACACATACAATGCGCTCTGCTGTGACATATACTGTCCCTGGTACCTGCTGTACACATACAATGCGCTCTGCTGTGACATATACTGTCCCTGGTACCTGCTGTACACATACAATGCGCTCTGCTGTGACATATACTGTCCCTGGTACCTGCTGTACACATACAATGCGCTCTGCTGTGACATATACTGTCCCTGGTACCTGCTGTACACATACAATGCGCTCTGCTGTGACATATACTGTCCCTGGTACCTGCTGTACACATACAATGCGCTCTGCTGTGACATATACTGTCCCTGGTACCTGCTGTACACATACAATGCGCTCTGCTGTGACATATACTGTCCCTGGTACCTGCTGTACACATACAATGCGCTCTGCTGTGACATATACTGTCCCTGGTACCTGCTGTACACATACAATGCGCTCTGCTGTGACATATACTGTCCCTGGTACCTGCTGTACACATACAATGCGCTCTGCTGTGACATATACTGTCCCTGGTACCTGCTGTACACATACAATGCGCTCTGCTGTGACATATACTGTCCCTGGTACCTGCTGTACACATACAATGCGCTCTGCTGTGACATATACTGTCCCTGGTACCTGCTGTACACATACAATGCGCTCTGCTGTGACATATACTGTCCCTGGTACCTGCTGTACACATACAATGCGCTCTGCTGTGACATATACTGTCCCTGGTACCTGCTGTACACATACAATGCGCTCTGCTGTGACATATACTGTCCCTGGTACCTGCTGTACACATACAATGCGCTCTGCTGTGACATATACTGTCCCTGGTACCTGCTGTACACATACAATGCGCTCTGCTGTGACATATACTGTCCCTGGTACCTGCTGTACACATACAATGCGCTCTGCTGTGACATATACTGTCCCTGGTACCTGCTGTACACATACAATGCGCTCTGCTGTGACATATACTGTCCCTGGTACCTGCTGTACACATACAATGTGTTCTGCTGTGACATATACTGTCCCTTGTACCTGCACAATCTATGTACAGAAATGGTGCATAGATAGCGTAAATAAGCTACTATGGATGCATAATAGCTCAATTCTTAAAACAACGTACGTAAGACAAAAACGACTTATTTGTATGAATACCTTTTATAGTGTTGGATTCATAGACACAGACAGGGGATGTATAAGTTCACTGTGGCCTCGAGAAGAGAGGGGGTGGGTCTGTGGACTATAAATAGTAAGTTCATATACTATAACATCACTTCTAGCTAGCATTTGTTCTAGTTAATTGAGAATAAAAACTGTGATCTCTAAAATGACAAAGTGTTAGGCTGTTACATTAGAGGGCGCAGGACTGAGTCATCAGACGATATGCTTATTTATGTGCACAAGAAACAAGAACGTTAGAATTGCACTGGTCTACTTAAATGTTAAATGGTTACACTCCAGGGCCAAAAACCGGGAACCCGGGTTTTTAATGGTTATCTGAAAGGTACCAGGATCCTGGTCCCGGGTCTAATAACCCAGGACTCAGACACGAAAAAAAAAAGAAGGGTTTTTCCAGTGTCGGAAAGTGACAATGTGAAAGGTGGCAGGTGTTTTTCAACCTAGGTCTCACCTAACAGACCCTATTGGAGGGATTTGTTACTGTTGCTATGCAACAATAAACAAGTTCCTCCCCGGGAGCCACGTGCAGCCCCTTCTCAATGTCAGGGAAGACCCGGGACCCAGACTTTCCAGATCTACCCTGCTGTACATAGAAGGGGTTTTTGTAAAAAATCCGGAAAATCACCTGGCAATAATCCGAGTTGAAAAACCCGGGTTGTTGCCGATGCTGCGGTTTGAAAGTTGTATAAACTACAAAGGGCATAGCACCCATTCACGCACCAGTCAGCCAGTCAGTTATGGAAACCACCCGTTACGGAATGGACTCCTCGCAACTCTCCTGGGTACTCAACAGATCGATTGCTCTTATTCTAAAGTTCCCCAAGCTTGCACCAATAACCTTGCTGACCCCCCACTGCTACCGCCAAACCATGCACCATCTGGATGGGGAAAAAAGACATGTTAGATAAATCACTAAACTTTATGGGAGGGAGGGAGGGAGAGAGAAATCCAAACGAGAAGGAGGAAGCTCCACCCTTACTGCCCCTTAATAAAGACTACCTAACCACCCCCCTTTTTCCTAACCCCCCAATCCTAAACCATAACAAACTACCTCACTATCTCCCTACCCACACAGATCTAACCACCCCCAGCCTTAAACTATTAACCCGTTTGACTTGGTGCTAAAATGGGTCCCTATCTGCCGTTTATTCACACTGCAGTCCTATGGGGGTCTTTGTTCTCATTTATAGTGCACATTCATGTAATTATTTTAAGAAACAGATTTCCAATGATACAAGTACAGTGTATTCTGGGTGTAAACCATATTAATTGGTATATAATGATCCCTGTAGTTACAGCAGGTGGCATACTTAATATAGATTATACATACATGTGATTTCTAGATGAAAACCCGTCCTAACTCATTTGCAAATGTAATTGTAAACATATAATTAGCTGGTAGAATTTTAATTGCCTAAACTGTTCATGCTTTATTTTTGTATCATAAAAAATGACCTATTTTTCTCCAAAATTTTTCTATCTGGTGCCTGTCCCCCTGTCTTTACATGATGCATTCTGGGATTTTTTTGAGCAGACTAATCTGTTTTCTTACGGCTGATACTGATAAATCAATAGTTTTGTATTAGATAAATTTAATCAGTACATTCACATCTAAATGATTTGTCAGCAGTACCTCCAGAAAAAAAGAGCAAAGGAGAAACAGAAAACCAAACAAATCAAACGTTACTAAATAATTAAATACTCAAACATAAAAAGTCCATTTAAACTTAAGTCTTTTTTTTATTCTTTCTCATCTCCTTTAAAATCAATTTAATGCATGTGTCAATACAATATATGGGAAGGATTTAATATGATGCTCTTTACAATTTTATTAGAACATGAATGCTATGGATTGGTTTCTTTTTATTCAATATATTAAACAAACAGGGGCTTATCCCGAGTTGTAAGTAAAATTAAAAAAGGAGCATCCTAGCTAAACCTTGTTGCACTACTGGGGAAAGGGAGGGTGATGTCGAATTTACAAAGAGGAAAGAGAATGAGTGAGAGGCAATGCTTGTAGCTGAATTCTAAGGGCCTCATATACTAAAGGCGATTTTGTTTTGTGATCGTCGCATTTAATAAAGGACAAATCACTGGGATTTGTCATTTTTAAAAATTGTCATGAACTTATTCGCCATGACGACTTTTACAATGTTTGCCATAGCAAGCACCGTAATTTCTAAGTGTCGCTTAGTAAAATCGACGCAAAATCGGCAAGAAAAACACCATAAAAAAAAGCGTCTGCTGTGAGTGTCGTTTCTTTAAAAACATGATAAATATATTTTTTAAAACAGAAATATTTAACGTGTTCTATAATGTTAAAATGTATACTGTAGCATGCTATTAACCCTAAGCATGCTGTTGCATATAGTACTACAAGGCACAGCATGCCCATGTTTAGCCTGGCATGCTTTGCCTTATAATACCATAAGCGGCAGCATGCCCCCTTACAGTAAAAAAAAACCAGTACATGCCCACATTACATAAAATGAAACAGTACATGCCCCTGTTATATAAAATAAAACATTACATGGCCCCGTTACTATAGTAAAACAACATCACTGCCCCATTCCAATAAAAATCATAAATCATGGCTGTGATCCTTAAAAATTTGTCCATAAATATTATCCTTGATATAATTTTAATAAATGGCTTTTAAACAGTATACAACAAAATAATGATGATACTCACATTTCAGTAGTCATCAGTGTTGCCAGGCGATGATCGGGACTCCAGCTAGTCCTCTTCTCCTTGCTGGGGCTCACAAATAGCTTCATCCTCTTTGGAATCCATCCCACGAATGACTCATGCCATTACTGGGGCTTCATTTATAGCCTCTGACGCGAGATCCCGTCAGAGGAACCCAATACTTTCCGACACTCCGACAAGCAGACAGGTTAGTGCAGGGTAAGAGGATGTCATTTAGTAGGGTAGTTTTAGGTTTAAGCTGTGGTGAGGGGATGGAGCCTAGAAGGGGAGACTTAGGGTTAGGCTGTGGGGAAGAAGACTTAGGGTTAGGCAGTGGGAAGTGAGGATTAGGGTTAGGATGATGGAAGGGGCGGTTTAGGCAATGGGAAGGGAGGGTTAGGGTTAGGCTAATGGAAGGGGAGGGTCATGGTAAGAATTAGCATAAGGGTTGGGCTTGGAGAGTGGTGCTTATCTGTCTGTGGTGGAGCAGTTAGTTTTGGTGCAGTTTCTTCTTCATATATGTAGTATAGAAAACAGCCCTTTCAAAATAGTGTTGTTCTCAGCAGCGACCTACACCCACTCCCATCACCCCAGATATTTTCTAATATATTGTTGCCCAAATTTGACATTCTTAATTTATAAAGGAATAATTAAGTAAACAAAAGTTAACAAAGTGTTGAATTCATCCAAATCAATCTTGTCCATTAACTTTCTATTATGAAGCCGTCGACATCTGCGTCCCTGCACCCTGGACAATGGCACCGGTGGCACCACCCTTGTCACGGCTCTGCCCTATATTTATGGATATTAATTAAAGTCCCTAAAATTCGTTTTCAAACTAAAGTTCATAATGTCATACTCACAAAGCCATTTTAGCAACATTAAGTAACAAAGAAGCATGCAAAGAGTGTCAACATTACAAATTATAGCATCTAAAATAATCGCCAAGATATTTACATAACAAAAACACACACTAATCATCATCATATTTACATGAATGGTTTCTGGACATCAGAGAGAAAATAAATCATATTTTCCATATATCTTTTTGGAAAACATATTATACTGTTACCTGGTATAGTGACCCAACATTCAGTGCTTTGGTAGCTTAATAACCAGTCTAAGTTTGGAGGCAATCATACATCTTAAATGACTAGGAATATGATTTAATGGCCCTTGAGCAGAAACAGTTTTTCCTTCTTAGACATATAATTCAACAGCCATTTTCCAAAGTAATTTAGCCTCTAGGTGGACACGTTCTATTTTAATTAGTAAAGGCTAAATGGTACCACAGGGCTATATAAGCAATAGTGATTATGATGTATGTAACTGGAGGACAATGGTTCCACACTATTTCTAATTACTGGTCCTTTGTGACTAACTCCACATTCATAAGCGACCAGTGTACAAAATCCAACAATCTGATGCAGGTTTAGACGGCTCCATAGATGTCCGGTAACACTATACAGTGGGTTCTTAAGAAGATCACAGGCAAATGTGCTTTGTGGCTGATGAACATCAAGCAACATCACTAGTCTAAACAGCAGCACCGAGAGGTAGGGCCATCTTTGTCTGTCCTGGCGGCAGGGCCTGGAGGCAACACTAACACAGTTATATCATGTGGAGACTGTGCCCCTTTTACTCTCTGAATACTCTATTACTCATAACTTTACGTACGTACGGGAGTCTGTCCGTCGGACAGAGAGAGGGGGGAGTGAACGCCCCCTGTCACTCTCCTCTCTCGTGCTTACGCTGCCATAAGCCTTCCTTAACTAAAGCGTATGGATCAGCGGTCCGTATGACCGCTGATCCGCTCGAGTGTGGGAGCCCCCACCCACACTGTACAATTACTATGCTTCCCCCTGCCCACTTTAGCGGAAACACAGCTCATTTCTTCTGAAATAGCATCGTATGGAACTAAGTGTCCAGTCAAATCAGGCCACTTACACACCTCTCGTGCCTTATTGGCCTGACGTTATCAACTCTGGATCCGCTCCAAAGTGTCCAATCAGATGTCACGAGCCAATACCCTGCAACCATGGTGATTACTGCTCAGCCAATCAGAGAACCAAGAAAGCAGCTTAAGCATGACCTCCAGGGAGGAACAGCTGATCCACTGCAGCAGTAGTGCTTACTTATACTGCTGAGACGCAGAGTGCTCAGCAGTACAAGTAAGAGCACCTGACAATAAGACATTGCGCTGTGCGCCCCCTTTAAGACACCTTGAAGAGCACTCTGAGCGGCTCATATACCCCTAGAAATGGCTTTCACAGAACTCTGGATCCAAATCTGTCCTGGTCATGAGGCGCTAGTTCATGCACTGATTACCAAAAGAAGGCCCTCTGGTAGTAAGTCTGCATTCAGTCCAATGTGTACTGATCAAGACTTTTGTCGTTCCAGGAATTTTCAATGCATTGTAGTCTGAAAACTTAAGGTAGGCACCTATGCTTGGATACCCAATGGCCCCACATCATTAAAGACACCACTGACAGTTAATAAGGTCAGTACACACAGTATCTTTGATGCACTGCCACAAGTAAACACTACAACCACTGCCATGACCACGGTGTGGCTGCTCAGTAATGAGCCATGTGACCAGGTGCTGTGCATGGGGAGGTCCCACTTCAATACATCTCCAATGCATGCGGGTCGCAGTCATTGTGAATGCACTGCTGTCTAGAGACGGTTACAAGCTCTGCCCTTATAATACTGCATGCAGGTCGCAATCGTGGTGAATACATTGCTATCTAGAGACGGTTACAAGCTCTGCCCTTATAATACTGCATGCGGGTCGCAGTCGTTGTGAATGCACTGCTGTCTAGAGACGGTTACAAGCTCTGCCCTTATAATACTGCATGCAATTTTGGGTTTTGTAGGTACCTTCTTCCCAGCAATGTATTTACTAGTCTTGCATGTCTAACCTTACTATTTCTTTCTTTGTTTTATTATTTCCACTAATGTATTGTAAAGAACATTTTCTCACTCTTTTTACAGCATTTCTTCTTTTATTTGCACTTTCACAGATTTAAGCACATTTTAATGGGTGTTTAGCCTCATGTAAACCAGCTTTATATGCATTTTTATCCTCTACTTTGTCTTGTTTGCAAATATTCTTAGCACATCTTGCAAAATCTTTTTCCTTAAAAGACTGTATTGAATTTTTTTATCTTTATCATCCTTTTGCTTTGAATAATGTATCTTGCTGAAGCTGACGCATTTAAAAATACATAATTTAGATTATTCCGTTGAGCCTGTGACCCATCTAATAATCCTCACTGGGCCAGGGAATCATACCATCATTTCTCATTTGAGATTATTAAATGGAAACACTTTTTTTTATGGTGTTTCGCATGATTTCTGCCTGTGTATAAAACCACAAGGCAGTCTCTTTGTATAAAGCAGAGGTTCACTACTAGAGGGGCACAGACCACTGTCTGATGTGGTGGCTGGCAGGATGACATTGCAATAGTGACTACTTGTTTTTGTAACAGATAGCCCCGGGTTGCCAACTGGAATATCTAGGAGACTCCCAATATTCAGGCACTTGTCCCATTATCCCATAACTCCTGCAATGGACTTAAGGCCGTCAGTTTATGTCTCAAGTCCCGCCCCCTGCAATACCTAGTGTTACTAGGGATTGGGTGGGATTTGATGATGTAATTTGCATAATCAAACACTGCCCCACCTCCCAGTAACACTATGAATAGTAGAGCTGATGGTCAGGGGACGGAGCTTCAGAACACAATTTGCATAAATTATGTAATTGAGCTCCATGCACGTAACGGTATCTCTTTCTTCCCTCCTGGAGGGAAGAAATAGAAAGTCGGCAACCCTGAGATAGCTGTACTTTTAAGTCCTTTTTTCCTAATGTGACAGCAGAAAGATCAAGTAGGAAAAGGAAAGAATAAAAAACAATGATGTGAAGGAAGAAAGAAGAAACAGAGACCTCTGGTCAGTATGTGTATATTGTAGGAGGATTGAGCTGAATTGCATAAACAGAGGAACTTGGGGTCATGAGTTCAACTTTCTCCTGGGCTAGGCCTTACCTGTGTCGAGTTTGTATGTTCTTCCAATGCAATGCAGTTATAGATAATTCTGTAGCCTCATGGGACACTACACATTGGTAAGATGTCAGAGCTATGGGCTTGGTGCGATAACATCAGATAACCGTCCAGTGTGTAACCTGCTTAAATTTATTATGTAAAAAAAATAAAAAAAAAAGATCATAAAGATAATTGAAAAAACAATTGTGTTGAAAAATATGTATATGTTATAATGCCATAAATATGTAAAAATACAAGATAAGAGTTGACCAATTGCTAAGAAAGGTTAGGTTCACAAACGTGAAATTTGTGAAATGTTATTGGCAAGGCCATAGTGATGGTGGAGGAAGAGATGGAGCTGAAGTACAAGCTTGTCTTGAACAGAGGGTAATTTAAACAGAATAGAATTGCAAAGTAGTAACTAGTTATCACCAATAAAAGGTTGGAAGCCACCAGTATAAAAAAGTAGCATCAAATATATGACCGCCTTGTGGCCAAATAGAGAATTACAACATTCACAGAGATGTGTATATATATATCATTTTTTTACCACAAGTTTTGGCTTGATTTTGATGAATATTCTTTGTCATTTAAGCACTAGCTTGAACCAATGATATTTTTATACTGAGAGCTTCATTCACTACAATCATGTGCAAATGATACTAAATGATTCTAAATAGAGTCTGTAAATGTACATTTCACAAACCACCTCTCCCATTCACACCTGCTCAGCAATTAAAATGACAGCGCTGCAAATAAAGTGGACACCGCTATGATTTTCAATCGCGGCTTGCATAGGTTTTATGTTCATATAAAATCAAAGCAAACTGCTCATTCTGTGTCAGAACTATAAATCCAGCGTGCTCACAGTATTAATTTTCAAAAATATGCATGAATTAGAAAGGAAAATGAAGCTGATCAGTTCAATGCCTTAAAGGGAACATGAATGTCAGTGCGAGATGATGATGGGTTGGATTTAGACTTATGCTGCTGATGTTGCATTGCATTATTTCTGTAATAGAGTGCAGACGACCAATGCTGCACTCCGGACAGATCAGAGAAGATAACCTTGGGGGGTGGGCTAATGCATGCAAATTGTACAGTAAGGGCTTGGCTACACCCTTGCGTACGATTCAGTATCCCACGCGGAAGAATTTCCGTCCCGAATACGTAGGGTACAGGCCCAGCATGCAGATTCAGGACCTGATTGAGAGATCCGCTGCTGATGGGATCTCAAATATACGCATCTAAGTGTCAGGTCGGAGCAGGTTACAACCCACTGAATAAACAGTCACTCCCCTTGCAAACAGCGGCGGATCTTAAAGTTAGACCACCATTGACTAACCCTAACTCTGCGCTGTCATTTGAGATCTTAAGTGAATTAGTTGCGTTTATTTAATATCCTAAGTGTCTGCTCGCGCCCACTTTCCCTCATCTCCCTGCCTCCCCCCGCCCATATTTATGCGAATCCTTCGTGTCCTATATTTACGCAGCACTTCGGATCTTAAGTGCTTGCGATCGATTTACAGGTCCGCGCTTACCGAATTTAGGATCCTAACCTCTACGTAGATGGCGTTGCACTATTACTGCGCATGCGCAATGATGCGAATTTCTTAAGATCCTAAATATACGCACCTAAATAGCTATAAAATCGCATCTCTGAATCAGGCCCTCAATGTCTACATGCAGGAGAACAGGGGGAGTGCCCTGCACTCCTATATGCGGATCTCTGAATCACAAAATCTGTACGATAGAATCTGCAGCAGAAGGAAACCACTCAAAAATTAACACTGTCCTATATTTTTAGGAAGGCAGCTTCCATTTTGTGTGCAGATATATTGTCATCATTAGTATCATGTTCGTTAGCACCAGTGCACCAGCAAATGCCAATCCTTGTGGCCAGAGCTGTCACAACTATGCTTGCACTTGTTTTTTTTTTTGCGCATACCCGATGTGAATATAATATATATACATACCTCCCAACATTTGAGAATTCAAAAAAGAGGGACACATTTCATGGCCTTGTAGAGGGGGGGGGGTGTCTTGTACCACCAAGTGGGCATGTCTGGTAAAGTGGGTATGTCTTGTACCGCCTAGACCAGCGGGTCTAGTGCCTGCCCCTTTTATGTATTCAGCCATTCATGTCTGCCTCTTATTGTTAGGCCTGCCATCCATATGTCTGCCCCTTATTAAATGTCCAGCCTCCATTTGTCTGCGCCTGTATATATGTCCAGGCTGCAAGTCTGCCCCTTAATATTATTGCCAGCGTCTATGTCTGCCCCGATTAATATAGCCAGCCTCCATGTCTACCCCCAATTGTCAGTGCCTTTCTCTATGTCTGCCTCCAATTGCCAGTGCCTTTCTCCATGTCTGCCCCAATTGCCAGTGCCAGCCTCCATGTCTGCCCCCAGTTGCCAGTGCCTGCCTCCATCTACACCCTATTTTCAGTGTCATCCTCCATCTGCCCCCTATTGCCAGTGCCTGCCTCCATCTGCCCCCTATTGCCAGTGCCTGCCTCCATGTCTGCCCCCAATTGTCAGTGCCTGCCTCCATCTGCCCCCTATTGCCAGTTCCAGCCTCCATCTGCCCCCTAATGCCAGTGCCAGCTTCCATGTCTGCCCCCAATTGCTAGTACCTTTCTCCATGTCTGCCTCCAATTGCCAGCCTCTATCTACCCCTTATTGCCAGTGCCAGCCTCCATCTGCCCTTTATTGCCAGTGCTAGCCTCCATCTGCCCCCAATTGCCAGCCTCCATCTGCCCCTATTTGCCAGTGCCAGCCTCCATCTGCTCCTATAGCCTCCATCTGCCCCCTATTGACAGTGCCAGCCTTTATCTGTCCCATATGCCAGTACCTGTCTCCTTATCTGCCCCTATTGTCTTTGCCTGCCTCCAAGTCTGCCCCCAAATTAATTTTCAGTGCCAGTCTCCTTATGCCCCCTATTGCCAGTGCCAGCCTCCAATGTGATGTCTGCCCCCAATTTTCAGCCTCCATCTGCCCCCAATTGCCAGTCTCCATCTGCCCACATATGCCAGTGCCAGCCTCCATCTGCCCCCAATCGCCAGTGCCAGCCTTGTATCAGCAATAAAAGGAAGTAAATCATAGTGACCACTATACAATACAGACAGTGTCCTAGTTTACGCTATACAATTCCTAGCTTAAAAACAGCCAAACAATAGTGACTATATATTTTATCATTCTTGTCTCCCCAACTCCCAGTATCCCCCATAATCCCCCATAATGTCTCTCCAGCCTACAATATCCCCATCTGCTCTTCAGCCCCCATTATCCCCAACATATATCCAACCCCCCAGTATCCCCTCATCATGTCTCCAGCCCCTCAGTATTCTGCATCAAGTGTCTCCAGTCCCCCCATCATGTATCTCCAGCCCCGACTATCCCCCATCATATCTCCAGCTCCCCAGTATTCCCATATTGTCTCCAGACCCCCAGTATTCCCATCATGCCTCCATCCCCATCCCCCAAGCTTCAGCCCCCCCTCCTCCTCCCTAGGTTTTCTTACCTTACCTTGTGCTGTGTCCTCCGAGACTGTGGCTTAGAATTCAAGTGCAGTGGTGGCCGAGACTTAGGAGAAATGAAGTTTTCTTACTGAAAACCTAGGGAAGGGGGCGCTGGATCCTGGAGGCATATGACTGACTCCAGACCAGCGCTGCCTGCACTAAGCGACGCTATCTATCCCTTAGCCACAGGTGGCATCGCCGGGTGGTGTCCTCCTTTGGCTTGCGCCCCTGGCAGGTACCATCCTTGCCAAGGGGTAGATACGCCCCTGTATGTATGTATAGTATGTATGTATTTATTTATGTATATATATATATGTATGTTTGTATGTACGTATTTATGTGTGTATGTATGTATAATATGTGTGTATGTATTTATGTATGTATGTATGTATGTATGAATGTATGCATTTATGTGAGTATGTATGCATTTATGTGTGTATAAATGTATTTATGTATGTATAATATGTGTGTATTTATGTGTGTATGTATAATATATGTGCATGTATGTATTTATGTATGTATAATATGTGTGTATTATGTCTGTACGTATGTATAATATGTGTGCATTTATGTATGTATGTATGTATGTATGTATAATATGTGTGTATTTATGTATGTATGTATGTATCTATCTAATAACATCAGCTTGTGTATTTTAACTGCACAATGAGCCTCAGAATGTCTGGTGTGGTAGATAATAAAACCCTCTGAACACATAAGAAACCTTTCAGATATATTTGTAGTGCTTATTATTGTTATTTTTTTAACAGAAAGAGTTTGTCTCCTTTTGTTCACAGTTGCCCCCAATTCCTGTAAGTAATTTAATGTGGCAGTTGATGGGGTGCTGGCAGAATTTCAAACATATGTGCAAATTGTTCTGAATAAAAGGTAAGTAGAACAAGCTTACCACAAGAAAGAGAAAGCTGGAGTGTATATCCATAGCTTAACCACAATCCCATTACAAAGCCATTACTGACACGAATGTCTGTGCATCTGGGCAGCGTGCCAGATAGCTGTGGAAGATAGACAGTTCACTAGCTAAAATTGGGTTATAAAGATTAAAAGCGTCACAGCGCCATCAGATATAGGATACTTAAATTTTGGAATATCAGGCCTGTCTATTGTATTCTCGTGATGGCTGAAATGAAATGCGTTTAAGATTATACTGGTTATTATAGAATATATCTCTACTTTATAAATGGCTGCACGAAACAGTATATATCTTTCCAGATTGTGGTGATTGTCACACATCAGAAGCATTAGACCTTATGAATTATTCAAGTATACACATTTTTTCTAGATTAAATTGCATACACTTGTGTGTTTGTGTAGTTTTAATGTCAAACACACTAGTACCTATACAATTAATTCCTAGTAACAAGAACTCATGTTTTGACTTGAATGAAACAAATAAAGTTTCATTATTCAATGCTTTCATTTATTTATAAAACATTTTTCTTTTATGAAAAAGGCATTTACCATTTGCTGCTAATGCAGGTCATTAGTTTGTTACAATGGTTTATCATTTTGTAATATTCCAAATGGAATAAACTACATTATTATAAACAGAGTAAGATATCCGTAAAAATAAAAATGCACCAATTGAATTTCAGAATAATGGTTCTTCAGCAGACTGGTTTTTTTTAACCAGAAGGTTTATTTTCATTGTATTGAGAGCTTGAGCTAAATCACCACATCATATGGAGACACTAGATTGGCTCCTAAGATTCAGAGTTCTGAACGCAGCAGCGTCCATGCGTGCACTCGGAAAATCAATCCCTATAATCTGTAACTTGCAAAACAACAACTAAAAGAGAAAGAGGGACAGATTATGGGACACACAAAACTCTGATAAACGAGCTGCAGGATTGACCAAAAAATTCACATAATAGATCAGATAGAAGAAAGTATGGAAGGTCAAACCAATTATGTTAAAACATAACTTTTACTGATAATAGGATAAAAATGCTAGACCAAAGTGAACAAATAATAAAGGATAAAATCATAATCCTGCCTCCAAAAGGATCAGCTTGCCCATTTACCAACATCTGATGAATCAACGTACCACCACACACAGCAAGAAAGAGATACATGTGTTACCAAAATAGTGGGAAAAAAAGGCTAGCAATATGAGGGGGTGCATGAGTTTTGAGAGAAATTGGAGAATCACTTAAACGGAATTAAAATGGCTCTATTAAGCTGGCCATACACTAGGACGATTATCTGTCCCAGCAGGGGGTGAGCCGATAAACGGGACGATTTCCCGCTAGGGAAATGTCCTGTTATCGGCATCATACACCTCCTCTGCTGGGACCGATAATCCTAGCACCCGATATTTTAAGGGAGTCAATCAACAAGCTGAATGGCTCCCTATCCCTGTAATAGACACTGCTGCAGAGCTATGTACAAAGCTGCATAGCGCATAGATCTGCAGCAGCGGCTATTGCAGTGAATAGTACAGAGAGGGACCAGCCGAACCCGCGCTGTGTGAAGATTCGGCAGATCCCTATCTGTACTACTCCCTGCAATAGCCGCTGATTCAGATCTATGCACTATGCTGCTCTGACAGCTTTGAAGGTATACTTTTAAGATTTCAGAGCAGCTTTGTACATAGCTCTGCAGCAGTGTCTATTACAGGGATAGGGAGCCATTCAGCTTGTTAATTGACTCCCTTAAAATATCGGGTGCGATTATTGGACGTTTTAAAAATTGATCTTGGCCATTAACTAGAGAAATTTTTGGCCCGATCACTCGATAATTGGGTGTTTGGGACGATAATCGCTCTAGTGTATGGCCAGCTTTACACCTAACATCCAGATGAGATTTTCTGGGGCTGCATCCCAAGTTGTGAGTTAGGAAGGAGGTATTGAATTTGTTAACATAGATTCTTGGTTAGACAGCCTATTGTGGGAGCCTCACAGACATTACCAAAGTCAGACCTCGTGGCAAACACAGAATTTTACAAGCAGGGTTTCCAAATACCCATCTGATTAGTATAAACACACACACACCCCTTTAAAAGTAAAAAGACTGTAAAAAAGTAAAGACTGTTGTAAAAATAAAAAATAAAATAACACTTCTTTTACATCCTCTGTTCTTGCAGATTGTCGCTCTGGCTGTCAAAACTATGCTAATTGTGTGTTGCAGGCACATGAAGGTCACATCTTCACACAAGTTGTTTTGACTCGGCGTGAGGAGGAGGAGGGTGCAGGGCAACTGAAAGTTATACAGACTTTTCAGGAATCTGGCGGCCAGTGTAATAAACTATCGCTGACTGGCAGAGTACTGATTAGTCTGTATGACTTTCAGTTTACGCAGGGCCCCCTTTTTCTTTCCGGTGCATGTAGTGCACTGAGAGGACATGGAGAGAGCAGCAGCTCTGTGTATTTGATTGGTACCTCCACTGTCTCCCAGTAATACACATGCTGCTGTAGGTCTCTTACAAGGAGCAGTGGGAAAGGGGCGTTTTAAGAAGTGAGGGGGCCCTTATGCAGGATTTGTACATGGGCCCCCACCACCCTGAGACAGGACTGTACCGATTCACGGACCTCAAAAGGGATAGGCCTAATTGGGGCCTAATTGGGGCCTAATTGCGCTTTAAGCTCTGCCCCTTTTTTGACCCGTGAATCGGGAGAGTATCACCGCAGGGGAAGAGGGGCTCATTCAGCATCTATTTCTTCCCTTCGGAAGATCTTAGAGGGAAGAAATAGATGCCGAATGGGCCACCCTTCCCCTGCCAACCCTGGGTGCAGGATGAATGCCACAGGGCCCCCTGTTCTGAGGGGCCCGTGTGCATTGCACACCCTGCGCCCATTGTAGATACGCCTATGCAGTGGGTCACCGATCATAATATACATGGAGTGATTACGCTTGCTGCTCTGTGTACTGCATCATATTTTTTCTCATATATTTTTCAGTTTGTGAGGGGGGGGCTTTCTGGGCTACTGGAAACCCCCCTGGATGCACCACTGAGACCAACAAGGAAGCAGCTTAAACAATATGTGTCCCTCTCCACCCAGCCCCTCCAATCTCTGTATCTGTCACTAGGATAATTTTATTTAAAAACCAGATGATTCCACCATTACATATACTGAGAAGGAGTTTATCCATCAAAATATCTTAGCAAACATGCAAAATCCTTTGACAGCCTCAGAATTTGATTACGTATTAAAAGTAGCAGCAAAGTGATTTTTTGCAATAATAAAAAAGAAGGGCGCATTACATTTTTATGAAGAACTCATTGGATTGCTGCTTTAAATGCTTGTTATTGCCTTCATTTCGGTATCTCAGCTAAGTACAAGGGATATAAATGTAGCATGAAGTAATAAAAAGTAACATAGAGGTGACTTTCACATGCAAAACAGGAAATTACTTTGTTTAAATGCGATAAGAAAAGACATACTGTATACTTCATGTGCTAAGGAGAGCAGCAGAAAGAATCGTGTCTTGCAGTACAAAATATCTTCAGGACATGTTGTATATTGGTTCCTAGCCTTATGTTAGGCTTTGCCGTTACATCACATTGCACTATAGTTTTGCTATTGAGAAAGAGAAAAAGAGGTTGGTAAATTAGATTGATCTTAAGTGTCATAATTAGGTGCCTATAATTATTAATGCCATAATGTCTTCTACTTATACCTGATCCCTTATTCAGCACTCTGGAATGTAATGGAAATGCATTAGTTGCTCTCAGACACGGCAACACGGTCTTGGCAAGGTTGCTAGTCTTATTTGACTTTGCTTCTAACTGTAAATGATGCTGTTACTTCCAATGCTGTGTCAGTCCCAATGGGCCTGATTAAACTTAAGAAGGCTTTAAGAAGGTGTGGCTCAGCATGTATATATAAGCATGTATACACACCTATCTTAAAGCTTCCTCCTCCATCACCTCCCTCTTTTTTTTTACAAACCTAGGGCACTTAAGAGGGTCCTGGGGCTTCCCTAAGTTCCTGTTTGTATTCTCCTTCTTAAGAAGGAAAATAGGAACGTTCTTTCACCTACTATGCCCTCTCCGGCTCCTTACCATACCTCCCCCCTCCCACTCTTCTTAAATCTGGCCAGAGGCTGCCATGGCACGCCTCTTTCTAATGGCTCTTTCTATAAACCACACATACTCAATCTACCTACCGAAATGGTAAGTAGATAGCGTAGATGAGCTGCTACACATGCGTAGTAGCTCTTTCTTAGTAATACGTACTTAAGAAGCACAAGTTTCTTAAGTGTGAATCTGGTCCAATGAGTCTACACACAAAAAGATATAAAATTAGAGAGGATTTTAAAGATTGTTAAAATCACATAAGCACATACTGATATAATTGCCCACAGAGTGACAGACCCAGGGTTTGAGAGTAAAGCTGAGCACACACTTATACAATTTGGACTGCGTTTAGACTTAAGAGCGCTTTCTGTACACACGGAGTAGCAAAAATCTGCACGTAGGTGGCTAGTGCCCTCCCCTGACTTTCCCCTCTAGCTTATGGAATATAGCTGACTTTCGCGACCATAGCCCTACCTTAACTTCTCCGTGCGTGTTGGTGCGATGTAGCGCTCGGACATGCAGAAGAGCCTGACCCAGCCCATATTGTAAAATGTAATGCCTCCCCCCACTTATATTGCATATTCTTACACGTACGGAGTGTTGTCACGCCCTGGTATGGAGTTGTGCACGTGCAGAAATCAACTCTGTATGCACGAGACCCGATGCGTAACATTTGCCGCACACATGCACAATTTGCAAAAAAAATTTGAGCATACACACTTATCCCATGTCGCAGATTGATTGGAGACAAAGGACTGTATTCATGCTTAACAAAGTTAGCCAACTTACACATGCCGTGTGATGAGTTGGTTGATTTATTAGGTGTGAATATATTCCATTGTCTGCAATCAATCTTGGCCATCCTGTTGTTCCGACATTGGATAAGTGTATATGCTTACATTGCCGCTTGTAACATGCAATCCTGGTCAACTGGTCTGGTCAAATGATTTTAAAACCTCCTTCAAAATGTGGAGATCCGACTGTCAATCACCCGACAAATTTACAAGTGGTTACATTTGTTGAAGTCTAATAAGACATAAAATCATAAAATAAAGAGTTATGCTGTAATCAATATATAAAACAAGTTTAAAGTCTTTTGCGTCTCGTCTCAGACAAAGGAATAGCTTTTGGCACGAATGTACGTACGCGGCCGCATGCACACGATGAGGTGTGCGTGCCTGCGCTTTTGCGAATATTCCTACGTTCCTGCTTATTAATGTTTGCGAGTGCTATGCGAGATTGTATAATAAATTGAATTCCAAAGTTCTAAAACTTATGTTTAATCCACGGATGTTCTAAACGGCTATTTTCTACTACTGGGTTTCTGTAATAGATTGTCAGTCCACGTTTAGAATGTGAGTGTAGATCTTGACATTGTATAAGCGAAGATAACCCTTTAAATGCGATCGCATATTGTGATCATACATTGGGAGTGTAATTATATTTTAGTTAAATATAATGTTAGTCAGAAATCTAGTTAACTATTCATGGCACACAGGATGACCAACACCCACGACATAGATCAAAGGACAGAGCTTCAAAGGACTTGTCCCGATGATCAAAAGAAACCCCCGACCAGCTGTCACCAGGAAGCGTATTCCAGTGACGTCATCAAGCTTTGATAAAATTGTATATATATTGTACTGAGCGATATGGTAGCTCAATCTTCTGTTTTGACGACCTGATGGTGTTATGACCCAGATATCTTACGAGTGTATAGGACGCAGTATCGACCTTTTGGCTTAAACTCTGCGGGCCTGATTCAATTGCCAGCAAAGTTTTCAAAAAGTTTGCGTCAGTAAAAATACGACACCTTCGCCGGCAATTGATCGATAAAAATTCGCCCATTCAATTATTTTTTTACCGCTGCGCTAAAACAGCAGGCAGCGGTAAAAAAATAACCAGAGAAAAAAAAAATCTCTCTGTTAACGCCGCAAATCACCTCCTGCTAGCAGGAGGTGACCGGCGCTAGTGAGAGACTATTACCCAGTGCCTGAAATCACGTTCTCACGATACTTCAGGCACTGGGTAATAGCCTCAGTAGCGCTGGGCACTTCCTGCTAGCAGGAAGTGATTTGCAGCGTTAACAGAGAGATTTTTTTTTTCTCTGGTTATTTTTTTAC
>WWET01000157.1:795916-807113 GCA_011038615.1 Limnodynastes dumerilii | reverse complement strand
ACGCACATTCACGTAGCGTAATTGTGAACGTATGGGCCAGTCACGTATGTGTCACGTAAATACTTATGTGTAGGCGTGCCAATTTTACGTTACTCGAAATGACGTGTGAAATACGTGAAGTAGGCGGGGGGTTGTATTTAAAGTGTACAGTATGGGCGTGCTTAGCTGCGTAAATTCGTCTAGCCCATACGTACGTGTGCAGATCACTGCGGTTACGTTAAGGTAGGGTTTGGAAAGCGTAACTTGACAAAATACGTCCGTGCAAGGGGTGTGCCGAGGGGAGTGTAGCGAATTTACGCTCACGAAAATACGCTCCGCGAATAAACGTACGGCAAACGTAGTTCTGAATCTACCCCATTATTTGTATTTATTCCTGCCCAGCAGAGCTTTTTATTCCTTCTGCTCAGAAATCTATGACCGGTCTTCGCTGTAGTGAATCCCAAGACAATAAAATATACACTATTTTCCTGTAATCAGTGCTAGTGGCTGTTCCCTAAGTGTTATTTAAATCAAAATGACAATCCATTTGAAGCCATTCCCCTTTTGTACACAACATCATTGCATACATTTCAGATGCATTGCATTTTAATGTGAAAGTATTTGTAGCCTTAGAACAAAGTGAATATGACTATTTCCTGTGTCTACACTAACTGTTTGTTGCTCCTGTGATGCTCAGCACATCAAACTGAATTTCAATCTTCATTTTAATTAAACTTGAAGTGACCCTTTCCTCTCGCCAGGCTCCAAACCTATTTTCACTTTCCTTTTAACTTTAATTTATGGCTGCTTCTGCTGAGACCGTGCACTGTGTATCTTCTTATCACTTACAAGGTTGTATTTATTATATTGCTGGAATGTTGCTCTTGCTCATTGCACAAGAATATTCCAGCCAAAGGAAATACATTTAAACGTTATAAAATGGGGTAATAAACACACTAAGAGGCTTATTTATCAATGTTTAGTGATCACGCTAAATTTCTAAAGCCTCTTCTTGTAGTATGAGAAAAAACATCTGTTGCTGCAGTCCGTTTAATACATTTTGCTACTGAGTGGACACTGTGATACTGGGACAGTCACATGTAGGGACCCCGTCGTGGATCTAGACTTGCAAAATGTGGGTGTTTCTGTGTCTTTGCGAGCACAAAATGGACGCATTTGGTGAGCTTCTATGTGCATGCCGTAGATTTGGTTACATTTGGTAAGCTTGCATGTGTGTGCCGTATATTTGGATGCATTTGGTGAGCTTGTATGTGCGTTCCGTAGATATGGACACATTTAGTAAGCTTGCATGTGCATGCCGTAGATTTGAACACATTTGGTAAGCATGCATGTGTGTGCCGTAGATTTGGACGCATTTGGTGAGCTTGCATGTGCATGCCGTAGATTTGGACGCATTTGGTGAGCTTGCATGTGCATGCCGTGGATTTGGACGCATTTGGCGAGCATGCATGTGTGTGCCATAGATTTGGACGCATTTGGTGAGCGTGCTTGTGTGTGCCATAGATTTGGATGCATTTGGTGAGCGTGCATGTGCGTTCCGTAGAGTTGGACACATTTGGTGAGCTTGCATGTGCATGCCGTAGATTTGGACGTATTTGGCGAGTGTGCATGTGTGTGCCGTAGATTTGGATGCATTTGGTAAGCGTGCATGTGCTGCCGTAGATTTGGACATGTGTGTGGCATAGATTTGGACGCATTTGGCAAGCGTGCATGTGTGTGGCATAGATTTGGACGCATTTGGCAAGCGTGCATGTGTGTGGCATAGATTTGGACGCATTTGGCAAGCGTGCATGTGTGTGGCATAGATTTGGATGCATTTGGCAAGCGTGCTTGTGTGTGCCATAGATTTGGACGCATTTGGCGAGCGTGCTTGTGTGTGCCATAGATTTGGACACATTTGGTAAACTTGCATGTGCATGCCGTAGATTTGGACGTATTTGGCAAGCGTGCATGCGTGTTATAGATTTAGATGCATTTGGCGAGCGTACGTATGCGTGCCATAGATTTGGACACATTTGGTAAGCTTGCATGTGCGTGTCGTAGAGTTGGACGCATTTGGTGTGCTTAAATGTGCATGCCATAGATTTGGATGCATTTGGTGAGCGTGCATGTGCATGCCGTAGATTTGGACGCATATGGCGAGCGTGCATGTGTGTGCTGTAGATTTGGACGCACATGGAGAGCGTGCATGTGTGTGCCATAGATTTGGATGCATTTGGCGAGCGTGCATGTGTGTGCTGTAGATTTGGACGCATGTGGTGACCGTGCATGTGTGTGCTGTAGATTTGGACGCATTTGGCGAGCGTGCATGTGTGTGCCATAGATCTGGACGCATTTGGCAAGCGTGCATGTGTGTGGCATAGATTTGGATGCATTTGGCAAGCGTGCATGTGTGTGCCGTAGATTTGGACGCATTTGGCAGCACAAATCTTGATTTTTAGAATCCAAACTACAGTGCTAGAAGTCTTTTTGAAATGGGTTGATAAGCATGTGACGTGTAGTAGGTGGGGAAATTTTAGCGCCAGGGGTAAAAAGTGAAAATTGTTCCCCGACCCTGAATTCCAAACCAATTTAACATTAAATATGAACTTACTGGCGCGCCCCTTAAGCTTGGTGCCCTGGGTGGCATTAAGTTGTTATCCAATGCTCTAACAACTGAAAATTCTAGTAGCTTATTCTATCAGCTGAAAGATTAGTATTACTTTTGTTGAGTGGTCTACAGAATCTTATTTATTATTTAGCTTAGTCCTGTTTAAACTGTGGCCCAACAGGTGTTATGAAGCTATGACTCCTATCATGCTTTAACTTCATAGGCATACCTGATGTCTGACAAATATGCTGGGAGTTGTAGTTTCACAACACTTGTTGGGCAGCAGGTTGGACAGGCCTGCTTTAGATGATGCCGCATAACTGGGGTTTTTCGCTGGATATAATTGATTGCTTAATTATTCATTTTGATTTAAAGCTTTAAAAGAAACCTGGTGTTTTACACTGTAAAAGGCATAAATGCCAATATATACAGTATTGTGGCACAATCTTTCTTTTGATTTCACCACTCATGGGGGGGGGGGGGTCTAGCATCTGAAAGCACTAGGCCACCTCTCTACATCTCTCTCTCTCTCTCTCTCACACACATGAACACTCTGTGCATTTCATAATACATACTCCCTTCCTTTCTCCACCTCTCTCTCTCTCACACACACACACACACACACACAAAACCACTAACGAGCCCAACCTACATGCCCGGTCCATGGAATATAGTACCTGTTTTTCCCCTCTCTCAGTGCCCTGGATGCTGCTGGGATGCAGACCCAGAGGGATAAGGAACAGATTCACCAGTATCTCCAGGATAGAACACATTGCTGATATTATTCATTTGTGGCATATCTGCCCCCATGGAAATAATCAATAAGGTTGGCTAAAGGCCTTGCACCTTTGCTAAATAACAATGGGCCTGATCCAGAACTACGCCTCGGAGCGAATTTACGCGTGGCTGAGACGTAAAATCGCTGTTTTGTACGCATTGCCCATGGGCACCATAGAAAATACGCACATTAATGTAGCGTAATTGTGAACGTATGGGCCATTCACGTATGTGTCACATAAATACTTACGTGTGGGCGTGCTGATTTTACGTTAGTCCAAATTACGTGGGAAATACGTGAAGTAGGCGGGGTTGTATTTAAAGTGTACAGTATGGGCGTGCTTAGCTGCGTAAACTCGTTCAGCCCATACATACATGTGCGTATCACTGCAGTTACATTGGAAAAAGTTAAAGTAGGGTTTGGAAAGCGTATTTTGACAAAATACGTCCGTGCAAGGGGTGTGCTGAGGGGAATGTAACGAATTTACGCGCACGAAAATATGCTCCGCGAATAAACGTACGGCAAACGTAGTTCTGGATCTACCCCAATATTCTTATATTTCAGAAAAAAGTCCAAAAGCAACTTTCCTAAATGTCAAAAAATGAGCAATGATCATGCCCCTTAAAATGATGAAGCCGAGGCTTCTAAGTTGGAAAGTATCAGTTACACTTGCTTTAGCAATGCAAAGTGATTAAAAAAGAAAACGGAAAGCAATCAGCTCGTTTTCACCGTGTATTAATAAAATGGCAGATTATTGGCACAAATCCACAAAGAAAGTTCTCCTTGTGCAAGATGTGGCCCAGAAGCAGATGGTGAAGACACAAATGTAGCATTATTATAATTCTGAATGTCAAAATAGTTTCCCGCAGATTCTTACCAATAACAGAAGTTAAACACAATTGTTTTCAATATTTGGCACAAGGACACGCTGTGCTAGAACAATCTCTGTTACTGACATATGCAGCCTGAAAATCATTAAATACATATTTATCACATCAGAAATAAAGGTTATAATCTGCCATGGAGATTTCCTAAAGGGAGAGGGCAATACATCAATATTTACAGGTATTAAAGGATTTATAGTATTCCTGTTCCAAATATAATAACATTAACTATTAAGTCAAACAAGAGTTGGTGGATTTGTCATAATCATGAGCGATTTTACATTATCAAATGACCCAGCGTCTAGAGGCAAACAGGCAAAATAACCATTGCTTCTACAATATTCATAGACATTTACATTATAGAGGAAATCACTAAACACTTAGAATTCTGAATATGTTGCAAAAATTCTAGGTAATACCTAATGAGGCTTTATTATTTCCAGCCTCATTATTGTGTTAGAGGAGTCTGTTGCCTTACAGGGAGCACTAAAAGGATGGTTTGGGATAGGGACAGAGGCGGAACTAGCGAGTTGTGGGCCCAGACGCAAAAAATATGCTTTGGCCCTGATGATATCCCAGGTAACCTGGTGGGGAGCTTTGGCGGTGCGGTGATGACGGCTGTGGGCTCTTGTATTGGCATAGGCCCCATGTTACACCAATAGTGGTTTCGCCCCTGGACGGGAGGTTATTTGGCAAAAGAGAATCTGTGGTATGACTGGTTCCAGTCCCAAGTAGTACTGGGTATGGACCTATTTAGGAACTGTCTACCTTCTGTAGTGTGTGTGTGGGCACATCGTCATCCACAGCTGGGTCTCTAGTGGGTTGGTGTGTATGGATAGTCCTAAACCTGCAACAACTGCGTATTTCCTAAATAAGAATTAGTTATAAATTGCTTGCAAGTACTGCACATTGCCTAACGTCTTATCAGCCCCTCGTTGACATTGCGCACACTGTTATAAAGATTGTTTATGTTGCAGATGTGTCAGGTTACAGCAGAAGCATCAGCACTCAAACATTGTGGGAGAAATAACTGTTTAGTTAAGGTAAACTGAATAAAACCATGTGCATCACATCAAGATGGAGGATACAGAGACAAGAAGACAAAAGAAACTCATAACAAGAGAGAACAGTACATTATACAGGAGGAACCACTTCACACACTAATAAGCAGTTACAGCTAACACAGCGCCATCTACTGACAGTTCAATTCAGTTCCTCCAACATACAATAAGTATATATAGCTGTTGCTGATATTCTACAGTTTATTCAATATTTCAAACGCAGGGGTGCAGGGTGGTCAGGACCCTACCTAAAGTATTCTGCACGCATATCTGAGTGTGGACTACTGAATTGTAAACAAGGGCTTAGCCAAGCCCTTACTGTACAGATACTCATGTACCCATCATGTGTATCTTGTATGCCTGGTGAATGGCCCCCATGCAGATGTTGGGAATGCAGTATCGGGTGACTGTGTTCCGATTCGTAAATATAGGTACTGTGCATGCGTAGCGCCTATTCAGAGCTGACTTGCATACATGCATATATGTGAGTGGGATTTCTTCATTTTGAATCAGGCCTTAAAAGCCTACCAAACTATAGCAATTATCGCTCGTGGCAGAAAGCAACCGATGGGTGGATTTTCCATTAGAGAAGGACTCCAATATCAGCGCCACACACTGCTTCCTGCTGTGACCGATACGCATTCTAATGTGTGACTTGTTGCCATGGCAACTATGTGTAGAACTGTCTGAGTTCAGGAACAACACAAGACTGGATACTGTGAGAATAGGTCTTTACTTGAGGATTACATGCTTAGAACTGACATGGCTGAACAGGCATTTTCCTGTGCAGTTGTACTTCCTGTACCACCCATGGATGGCAGTGATGTCACTTCTGCCAGCCACAATGCAGTATACATCTACATCCTCCCTTTTTTAAAACAAGGAACATAATAAACAGGTGTATAGGTGCTAAACAGTGTGATAGCTGTTGAAGTAGGAACAGTGTGTAATAAAGATACAGGGAACAAAAGAACATTACATAACAAATTCCTGGAATTGAGGATTAGGCCTAGAGATCCTCCCAGACCTTGTAATGTAGAAAGGTGGCAGCTGTGTGTCCTGTGTTGAAGAAGGCACACTATTAGGGAAAGGCATAGGACTGTCCTGCGCTGTAAAACATGCTTCTTCAGATGATCCATTATTATTAACGTGAATAGGAGTCCTCAGGTGTCCTCAGGCGGCACTCGACGGGGTGAAGGTGTTGGTTCACACACACTCAAGAAGTCACACCTGTTGTGCTCAGAAAGGGCCTCGGATTGCACCATGTAACTGTTGGGCCTGTTAGCCAATCCTTGCACAGTTCCGACCCTATAAAACCTGACTGGGGTTTGGATGCGAACAGTCTGTCCCACAGACAATGGCTTCAACTGGTGAGCTGCTCTGTCGTGGTTGGCCTTGAACCATAATCTGGACTTCTCTAAGGCACTCTGCACGTTGGTTACAATGGCTGGTATGAGCTTGTCCTTAGTGGTAGGAATAACAGTGAGGGTGCGTCTAGACAGAAGCCATTGAGAAGGAGAAGGGGGCCCATCCCTTAGTTTAGGAGTGCCATGAATACATCAGAACCATCTCTGTGGCATTTGTCTAAGAGGTGCTTTGCAGAACGTACTGCCCTCTCTGTTAATCCATTAGACTGTGGATAGCGTGGACTACTAGTGACATTGCCATGTCCCATTCTTTTATTAAGGTCTGGAACTCATTGCTCATGAATTGCATGGCGTTGTCTGTAAGCAGCTTACGTGGTATACGATGAGTTGAGAAGTGTCTTTTCATTTTGTTAATGACTGTGGCACTTGTCAGTGTGGAAAGACAGTCAATCTCGAACCAACCTGAATATGAGTCCACTAATGCAAGGTGTTCTTTCCCTCTCCACACAAAAAGATCTGCAGCCACGATAGACCATGGGAGGTCAGGTACCTCATGAAGTGTTAGCGGTTCCTTAGGGTGGTGGTTGTGAAGAGCATTGCAAGGGGCATATGCAGAGACTACCTACTCAATGTCAGCAGCCATAGAGGGCCGATACAGGGCATCCTTAGCCCGCTGCAGGTTTTCCTCACATCCAGGGTTCCCCTGGTGGGCCTGGTGGGCCTGCTGGGCGTAGAAATTTCTTCAGAGCATATGGGATCACAAACTGCTGACCACCCAGAAGAATTCCATCTGAGAGAGTTAATTCGTCCTGAAAAGCAAAGAAAGACCTGAGGTCACGAGGCAATTCCCTGGAGGAGGAGGGCCAACCATGTAAAACCACACGAGACAGACGTTGGCAAAGGTCGTCCCTGAGTGTTATGTCTTTAGACTGCGCTTACGCAATCTACGTACAGAAATGGTACGTGGATAGCGTAAATAAGCTCCTACGCATGTGTAGTAGCTCAAATCTTAAAACAACGTACGTAAGATGAAAACTACGTAACTGTGAATCCGGACTTTTGTCTCCAGTTAATTATATCTAACAAATCTCATTTGTAGGATTCAGGTTGTAAAACTCTGAATTCTTGTGGTGTCCCCATTATTCTCAGTCAAATAATATAAAACAGACAAGATTAGATTTTTGTGCTACTGTAAAATGCCAATAGTTTTGATATTAATGTTAAACTATTAAATTTCAGATCACTTAATCTCAAAATGGCTTTTTCTGTCACTCAGCAACAGAAAGGAAATAATTGTATATATCTTTATCCCTGCAGAGATACTGCCAGTTAGTACAATTTTGCTATATGTGAAAAAAGTCTGCTTTTGTCTACTAACAATGGTGCTATGATTCTATATTCTTACCCCATATTCAGATTACAATGTATATATACAGTTCCGAAATACATGGAGGCTATTGTAGTGAAAATTAATAATAATCACCAGCTGGATCCAGAATTAGTAACCACAGGCGATTTCTGCATGTTACACACTGCGATCACCTGTTTGTATGTACTGCACTTGCGCAGTAAAAGGAATTCTGCATCTAATGGTATTTGTCCGATATAGAATTCTGTGTAAACTTCAGTTTCCACACGGATTACTAGCCCACTTGCCATGCTATGAGATAGGCATCGTGGTTGGATTTAGGTACAGTAAGGACTTGACTAAACCATTATGTACAATCCAATATTCCACACGGAAGTGTTTCCAATGCGGAATGCAAAAAGTAGGGTGCAGTTCTTATAACTACGGAGATCTCCTTCATGTGGAATATAGGATACCAAAGTCCATATGTTCGTAGATACAGGGCTACATACATCTGGATGTGGTCCCATAATAATCATACTGATAGTTTAATTGTGTGGTGAAAAGTGGGTGCAGGCCCACAAAAAGTGTTGGAAACTACAAAAATACCTGGTCAACTGAAGAGACTTGCTGTATAGATTGTACTTGTAACTGTAGGCCTTGGGGAAAGACCTGGTTCAAATTAGGCCCCCTTAATACTAATAGGCCCCTTTATTACCAATTGAGCATTGTTTAAATACCACAGTCTCCCTGAGCGTTGTTATTGAACAAGGATATTCCTTTATGACCACAGTTGACTCGTCTTCTATTGGCTGCTTTCAAAAGAATAATACAGTGTCACAATGTATCTTCCAACATGAAAATGACCTCAGGGCATTCCAATGACCTCCACGGTCAAAACTTTCTCAGTACTAAAGAGCATTTGAGATGCTGTGGAATGATAAATTTGTAAATTTTCCACCCATGTTTCTTCTCAATGCTGTGGTGGTCACTAGCAGAAAAGCAGAGACATTACTTAAGTTATATGCTCCTAAAAACTTTAAAGCCTTGTTTTAGGCTTCATTCTTCATCTTGCTGTAAGACACAATTAACAATGGGGTGGATCCAGAACTCCGCTTGCAATACGTTTACTCACGTAGCGTATTTACGTGTGCGTACCTTCTATACGCTCCCTTTGGCACACCCCTTGAATGTATGTATTTTGTCCGAGATGCGCTTTCCAAACCCTACCTTAACTTTTGCCCACGTAACCGATGTCATCCGCTTACGTACGTATGTGCAACGCGTATTTACGCAGCTAAGCACGCCCATACTGTACACTTTAAATACAAACCCCCGCCTACGTAGCGTATTTCTGACGTATTTTAGACTCACGTAAAATTGGCACGCCCAAACGTAAAGATTTACGCGACACATACGTGAATGGTCCATACGTTCACATGTACGCTACGTTACGGAGCGTATTTTCTATGATGCGCATGCGCAGTACTTACCAAAACGCGATTTTACGTCTCCGCCACGCATAAATTCGCTCACAAGCATAGTCCTGGATCTGGCCCAATGTCTCTAATTGTGCAATGAAAGAGCATAGCATTTAATTCTAGATAGAAGAGGTCCTAATGGATGGTTGTGTTTAGACAAATGTTCCTCTACTCTGGTTTCCTATCTTTAGTTCAGTTATGTTAATTAGTGATTAGCATCTATTAGAAGATTCACGTGTTGTACAACTTTTTCCACCTGTGATTCTATGATGTTACCTGTTAAACATGTGTTGTTAGAGGTCTCCAAGGACAAGACCTGACAAATATGGTATTTATACATCGAAAACCATTTGTGTTAGCAACGTGTTTCTATGCATTAATCTTGTGTTAAATGTTACCTAAAAAAATACATAAATAAATGTCAGCATATAACCCTTATGTAGTTGGTTATGAAACAAGACATTGGTATCTTTATAATAAGTGTACAGTTGGAGCCACATATTTGTGTTAATCGAGTGTCGTCTACAAAATCAAACATAAGAATACAGGACCAGATCCAGACCTCTGTACTTTTACCATACATACGGAGGCCTGAACTCACCTGTCACTCCACTCTCACATGCTGCAATAGACCAACCATAAGTCTCTCGTGTGGATCAGTGGTTCATATGTCCGTTGATCAGCACAGAAGTCTTTATGACAGCCCATGCTGTATAATTTAAATGGTCCTACCACACACCTTGCCAGAGGCGTTTGAAAAAGTGAGGGGGCCCTTGTGCTAGATTTGCACATGGCCCCCCCTTACCTGAGACAGGACTGTTCCCCGATTCATGGGCAGAAAAGGGGCGGGGCTTACATCACAATTAGACCCCACTTTTGGCCCGAGACCCCACCCCTTTTTTGGCCCGCCAATCGGGACAGTCCCACAGCAAGGGAAGGGGGACTAATTTGGCATCTATTTCTTCCCTCCGGAAGATCTTAGAGGGAAGAAATAGATGCTGAATGGCCCCCCTTCCCCTGCCAACCCATGGTGCAGGGTGCATGCCACAGGCCCCCCTGTTCTAAGAGGCCCATGTGCACTGCACACCCTGCACCCATTATAGATATGCCTTGCGGAGATTACATGAGGGCCTGTCGGAGGGGGAGGGACAGGACTACTTGCTGCTTAGAGCTATACGCTAGCGGGCCAGTGCACAGGGAAATCCTTCCCTGCTGGTAATGCAAATCCACGCACGGAAGACACGTACGGATGATGTCACATAGGTAGGCAGGGCACCAAGGTTGTGCCCCGTGTCCCAAAATATCTGCCAGTGGTGCTGTCATTTGGATTTGCATTCCGTATGCCAAGAGATCCGCAGCGTAACATCTGGTGCACACGTGTCTCTTGTGTAAGTAGCCTGGTCTGGGTTAATTCCACTATGGGGCTGATCCACACATAAATGCTAAATTGCACACAATTTGCGTTCTGTAATTCTGAATACAATAGATGGACAACCTGTATGGGATCCAACGGTGCACACATCTGCAAGTATCCATAGGCAAGTATGGCAGGTTGCTTATAAACACAGGGCCAGTGATCTAAAAGCAAGTGCAGGGGGCTCCACTGTAATGGAAATGGAAATTGTGGCTATGTTTTGTCCAAACTCTGTAGCACTAAGATGAGACTCATGAATGAATAAATAAATATA
>WWET01000157.1:750656-772946 GCA_011038615.1 Limnodynastes dumerilii | reverse complement strand
ATGCCATGCCATAGCCTTTTTCTGATTGATTACTGCACAGAGAATCATGACACTTGTGTAAGTTCAAAAAAAAGAAAGAAAGAAATGATTATTTCTTCACATTCCCATTCTGCATTACAGTATGGTGAATATGCCATAGCCTTTTTCTGATTGATTACTGCACAGAGAATCATGACACTTGTGTAAGTTCAAAAAAAAGAAAGAAAGAAATACAAAGATTATTTCTAAAATCTTTACTCACTGAACATGTTTTGAGCCTACATTGAACAATGATATATTCTTTTTATGCATCTGGTTTTTTCAAGAGCTCATTTAGAGATGACTGCATGGTAATATAAGATTAATGTATGAGTGCTGCATATGCACATTAATAGAATGTATGCACATGGTCGGCACAAATTTAGACTTTTTATATTGCCGAGTATTATTATTAGTATTATTATTAAGTTTATATTACACCAAGAACAAAATATAGCAGATTTCTCCAACAGAATATAGATCTAGGTGTTCCAAATGACAATGTAAATAATATTTTGTTATACTTTGTTAATTCCCATGAAAAGCACTGTAAAAACTCATTTAGAGAAATAGAGAGAAGTCAATAGATATAGAGGGCATATAGAACAATGTTACAGAATCTACTTTCAATTTACCAAATCTCAGATCAGGGAAAAATGTTTGTCAGCCTTTGGACTAATAGTATAGAAGACAACTTAAGTTGAATACAAACCTGTGAGGACATGGGGTGACAGAGCCTACGCTCAGACTGTACCCCCTTACCCCTCTCTCATGAGTTCATGATCAAGCAGGCAGGGCAATAGGGGCAATACAACTGTATCCATAATATATATGAAGAGTAAACAGTCCTAAAACATCCAGGATGTATAAAAGTACACAGAGATAAATCACAAACACGTCACCAAATCTCTAAAGTCCAAGGGCCAGATTTATTAAGCTGCGGGAAAGTAAAAGCAACCAATAAAATTCTAGCTTTCACTTTCCAATTGTATACTAGAAAATGGCAGCTAGAATCTGATTGGTTGCTATGGGCAACATCTCCATTAATCCTTTCCCGAAGTTTAGTAAATCTGGTCCCAAATTGTAAATGTCCACTGGTGCTATGGCCTTGGTAAATGCACTCCTCGCTCCTTCAAGTATCTTTCTGATAGAGAGGTCTTTGTTCCAGAGATACAACTTAAATCCTGGAAAGAGATCCAACCAGCTCTTGATATTTCAGATGCAGCAAGCAGGCCCTGGCTGGAGAAATAAGACTCCAACACCAGGCTCCGCAGTTCACCTTCAACTCTCTAAAACACACTCTCATGTCACTCTTTATACTCAGGATCCATCCCATGCATTGGGGCCCGCATACCCTCTAACATGACCCATTCCATTAGGTACAAAATGCTCTGCTTCTCAGTTTCCAACTGTCAGTTACTATGGTAACCACTTTTGTTGAAGAGGCAAATAGTTTTTTAAATATCAGTTAAGTAATTTCACCAGGTGAGTGACAGTTGGAAGCTCAGGTGCGGAGTTTATTGTACCTAATGGAATGGGTCATGGTGGAGGGTCTGGAATAGCCCTTACACCCTTGTCATAGGTCACAGGCTATTGGCTACTCCTTAGCTAAGTGACAGCTGTCTGCAAATGTCTAATACCGCTTTCACATCACCATCCCAGAAAAACCCGGTATTTTGTACCCGGGACTTCTCTGGGAGCAATGCCGTGTGTTTCTCATAACCACGTTATAAATCCACTAAAAACCCGTGAAATTCCCGGGTCTGTCCCTTTCACATCACCAGGAATTTCCCGGGTTTTAGTGGATTTTTAACGCTGCACAGCATGCTGATGCATGTAGTTCTACAATCATCAGCATGCCCAAGGATGACAGGGCATGCTAGCGCTTGGAGAACCACAAGTGCCAGCATGCCCTGTCATCCGTTACAACACCACACAAATACATACCCCTCCTTTACGCATACGCTGCGTAATCACTAGCGGACGGACTTCACACATGTAACTACGCTGCTAAGCACGCCCATACCCTTCGTATGTTGATACGCTACTGATACGTGACTGCCCCTTCTGCTATGACTTACGTTGCGTACAGAGGCGGAACAAGTGAGTTGTGGGCCCAGGTGCAAAAAATATGCTTTGGTCCTGATGATATCCCAGGTACCCCAGTAGGGAGCTTCGGTGGTGCATTGATGACAGCTGTAGGCCCTTGTATCAGCATGGGCCCCGGTGCCGCTACACCTGTTCCACCAATAGTAGTTCCGCCCCTGGTGGCGTAACATCTGCCTTGCGCATGCGCCGTAAGTACTAATGTGTGAATTTACGCTAGCGGCTAGCGTAAATTCACTCACGAACGTTGTTCTGGGTCTACCCCCCTGTAACTACATAACTACATAAGACTACAATAAAAGGGAGAGAATACCCAGACCGGGTGTGAAAGATACAGGCATACCAGGTATTAAGGGGTTAACTTTAAGCATTAGGAATGTGAGATGGTTAGGGTCTGGCTTTGGGGGGGGTCTTATAGAGGGTTATATAAGGGTAATTCAGACTGGGGTGCAGCCTTCTTCTAGATTGTTCTTCCCTCCCTTCCCTATAGTTAAGTACTAAGCTGTGTTTTTATTTACAGGTGGAGCATAGGTTGGCGGTAGTGATGGGGCTGTCAGCAATTTTCTGGTTCTAGGTTAGGGCATGAGGTATGGCACAGGGAAGACACACCCCTTCGAGATGAAGCAGGAAGCTATACCGGCTGGCTGGTTCCCGGTTTGCCGCCCCGGTTCTTCCCGGGGTGCGCTATTATGACAGGAGTTGTGTTCTTGCGTTGACCATTTCCTCCAGAGTGCCGGAGGTGCCCTCTGTTACATGTTGCCTCCTCCTCAGCTGACTCCCCACCGGCTATAGACACCACCTACTTTGTAAATTCATAGTCCATTTATTCATTAATCAATAAATCTATGTCCCCTTTTTAAAGCCATATCGTTGTCTGTGTGCTTTATTTCAAGACTACCCTAGTCAGCCATTGGTAGTTTACTACAGAGAACTCCATATGACCCAAGGTCACTCTTTCTCTGTCTCTTGGAAGTTCCACTCCCCCCCAACCTTGAGAGACTGCTTTACAAGGATTGACTGGTACGAATCTATGGTCGATCTTTTACTGCCCACAGCTGCAAAATACCAAACATATGTGGCTATCTGGTTCCGTTGGTTAGAATTTAGACTGACACCAGAATACCTAACGGTTATGGGGGAACAGACCTTTTAACACCCGCATAGTTACAGAGACATACATATACACCAGGCTGTTAATTGGTCACTTTACTTTATAGCATCCTACCCAACTTCAACAGAACTGTCGTACTAGTGTAACCTACCCCTACTCCCCTCCCCTCCTATTTGTCTGTCTTTTCACCCCATAAGCAGTTTTTCCTCGCACGATTTATCTTTACCTTTTCTACTTCAGTATATCTGACATGTGGCTAATAGACCTGCTAATCAACATACTATTCAACTAACATTGTTGTAAACCACATGCCCTCTTTATGCCTGGAAATCTTTTTAAAACATAAATAAAGAATGCAAAAAAAAAAAAAGATGCCTAACAGGTCCCATTCTCTTCCTTAATATTAATGCCTCCTTTATTACTAAGCATGCTACATGAAATTATTACTCATTTTCATTATTACTATTGTTGTGAAATTGGTTTCTAATAAAATTCCTACACCTGATAGGCTGTCCAACCCCCCAAACAACACCCAAAAAAAGACACAGACACATTATTGGATTTATAAAAGGGGGCATAATTTATTGATTGGAATTGAATAAGGACTATTAATTTAGAGATAGGTGATGACAACCAGAAGGTGGAGAACAGCAGCAAGAGTGACAACTAAAACCAGACAAACTAAACCAGACAGGCATCCCCTGTCAAGCGCCCCCCAGGTAGGGATAAACGGGTACTAACCCCCCTTCACCGTGCACGCCACAAGAGGCAGAAAAGACACCCGCCTCATGGCCTTGTTTCAAATCGTAATCCAGGGGTGTACCTATCCCTACCAATATCAAGCCCATTCCCCCAGGCGCTAGATGGACATTGCTGTTCCCTACCGCTACCGCCAATTATGACCCGTCTAAAAAACAAAATACATGTTAACAAAGCCTAACAAAAAGGGATGGGAAGGAGAAGAAACGACAGGCAGGACTGAGTCAGCCAAAATGGAGGGTCTTTATACCCCTATGCCATTGGTTAAATCGCCACCAGGGCTAGAGAGCCTTGTTAAGGGGGGGGGGCAGCCCACAGCTGAGGATTTTATCTGTCCTCAAGCTTAGGACAGCTTTCGTTTGCATTTAATAATTGTCCAAAGCATCTCACAAAGGATATTTGTGACTCATTTTCATAAAGATTTAATTGGGATTACAGTGACTAATTTTCATAAAGATTTAATGGAAGTGGGATTACACCTTACCAATTAAGAGAAACCTTCACTTTCTTCCTAACTCACACCCAAAAAGAACATTATTATCTTAAAAAGAGAACTTTCATGTGGAAATCATGGCAAGCACCAGAAACACAGTGTGAGTCTCTTCTGATTTGATAATTTTGGAAATGAGTTCATCACCTTGAACTTTTAATTGCTTGATGTGCAGTGGGGCACATACTCATTGGTTGTTAAATTGTATTTCCATGGCTGGAGGTAAGGTTTTCCACCCCCTCACAAATCACTTTTCTCACAGCTGAATACGTGATTGATTACGCTTCTCTTGCCTGAATCTGTTATGTGTCATAAAAAGTTCAGACCTAGTCAGACTTTTAAAACTATATTCTTCTTGATAAAAAATATCTTGCTCTTTTCAACAGCATAATAGATTCCAAATATTACACCATTATTCTGTGTTTGGAGTTTGGAACTTGCCTGTAGTTCTCGAGATGTGATTCCAGCGTTTCAACCGAAGAGAAAATCATAGCTTGGGATTCAAACTAATTGCTACCCAGAGAATATTATTGAAGGTGCTGCACAAGCTATATAGAAGAAACACTTACTGACAAGATCTATTAATTTGTATTCAATAGAAATCATTTTCCTGTGCGTATCTGCCATTGTACAAGGTACATTTGCAGACACAACACTGTAAAGCATTCAATGCACGTTATATATAATTACTAGGAAATAAATGTTGATCCCTTTATCTACCTCCCGCTGTTGCATTTTATTTGTCTAGACTGCACTCCAGTTCCGTCACCATACATACAGACAGTTACGTTCTGTACGTTAGAAATAAAATGTATTCCTTACCTTGTCCGTGCTCCGCCTCTGGCCATATCCTTCTCTCTGTAGACCGTATTCACACTTAAGAGTGAGTTATCTGCGGACAGAACCAAACCTAACTCACCCGTCCTACCACTAGCCTCTCCCTGCCCCCCTGGCTAATCTTAATCCCTTCCCCCTCCCACTTTGAACTAAAACCTCCCCAAGGCAGCAGTAGCACGCCTCCTTCTACCTCTACTTTAAAGACCGCACGGAGGCAGTCTATGTACCTAAGTGTTACGTAGATTGTGTAAATGACCCACTACACCCAGTGCAGTCACAGGACTAGATCCCATCTTTATCTCTGTGCGGAGTCCTGAGAAATACACTCTACCTTAATATATCCGATCCATCCCCACTTAAAATGATGACGAATTGGAAGTGAGGATCTCCCAGCCCACTGAATCCCCACTGTAACTGCACATTGTAAAATGAAATCCCTCCCACTTGAGGCTGCAATCCGCCCTGCTGACGAAACCTGTTGGAAGAGTCAAGAGTAGAACGTTGGATCGCGTGGATTGCATTAGAGTTGTGGCGCTCACATATGCCCCCTTTGTGGAATACTGGATCCGCTCCATACACTAACTTTGAAAACAAAAAGTTTAAATCTTAATTTTAATGACACTTTTAGCTGCAAATAGTTAACAATTGTGTTTATTTCCATACTTGGTAGAAGAGTCTGCCATCATGAAGACCCTGAAAAAAAGAAATGTCAATAGTTATAAGTGTGAAACCTGGGGGTTTCAGGATTCTGCCCAGGTCTTTTATGCACAAGCAGAAGATTGGAACCCTGAAGATCCTGACATTATTGGAGAAGAACCTACAGGTAACCTCCAGGAATAGCAATCCTGAGAGAAGGTGATTCTTTAGAGATCAGGTTTGTCCACTTGAATTTCACAACCTGTCTCCGAATAAACTGATTCTGGACCAGGAGATATCATTGATTTCTACAGTGATTGGACTTTACTAAATGTCAGAAAAGCAGGGAGACAACTGTAATATGAAATGCACCATCTTCTTCTTTCTGCTCTCTTCTTCCTAAATGGACTGCAATTTCCTTTTTATATCTCCATTATTGTAAACCTGTAATTTTGAAGATAAAAAAGCTTACGTATGGTTATTACATATTTGGTTATTGTTTGTTTCTGTGCTCTATTTCGATTATATACTTTTTTTAATAAATTTACTGCAACATTTTCTTTCAAACACTTTAAGGGTCTGATTCAATTGCCCGTGAAGGAGGGGAAAAAGCGCTAAGTGCGCCTATTCCCCTTTATTACGGTAAGTCAAAATCGTGAATCTTGAATCGTGAATCTTGCGCGCGTGAATGCGCGTCTCATAAAAATCTGCAATGTAAATTCATGGAAAAAGTACCGTGATCTGGATATGGCCCAATGTGTATAGGTAATACATTTATTTATTTTTATTTAAGAACTACAATGAGAGACATATGTGTTACTTTGTCGAACCACCTTTTGATACTTGTTTCATGGATATAAAATATTCCACACCAAAATATTGGGGACAACTATGCCAGTTTAGACCTGCATAGGTCAGGATTTATTTTGCTCAGTAACACTAGATGCACTATAACTTTGGTTATTTTCAATGCCAAATATTTATTTACTGTATGACTTACTACAACCTTTATGACTTTAAATATTGTCCCTGACAAAAGTTGACATGTTTTCAACTGAAAAGCTGAAAGTTTGGACAATAAGTACTTTATTGTACTTTTCGAAATCATAAACATGTGAGTGGAGGCTTATAGTTTCCAGCTTTATTTTTTATAGGCCATGTCAAATGATATCTTTTAAAGTAATTGTTATGGTTATTGGTTTCTGAGTGACTGGCTCAGGTCCCTGGTTGTGGATCGGGGTAGTTGAGTAGTTCGTAGCTCTAAGGTAGGCCTTGCTCAAAGAGGATACACTGGAGAACAGAGATGTATAAAATAATGAGCCACAGAATTCTTTATAGCATGATCCTTGTATGTAAACGTAAGGTATAACACAATGCAACACAGTTATTAGTCTCTGAGACAGCTGCAAATAAACTCCACAAAGCAGTTGCACGAGTGATCAGTAGTAGTGGCAAGCTAAGCAGAATCACAGAGGCAACTGTAATTTAAATAGTCCTCAGAGAAGTTGAATGGGGTATGATTAGCAGTAGCACTACTAGAGAAGATTCACAAAAGCAACTGACAAAAAGAATCCACACAAGCAGTTGCTAAGTCAATAGGCATCACAGAAGCAACTGCAAATAAAGTCCACAGAAGTTGTTGCTGGGTAAGAGGTTAACAGAAGCAGTAGCAATAGGCATCACAGAGGCAACTGCAAAGAAAGTCATCAGAAGCAGTTGCTCCAGGTAACGGGATAAAGATATTGTGCAGTTAATATTTTTGTTGTGCAGATGGTATACACAGATGTACGTGTGCGTTTAAAGCTGAGGTGAATATGGAAGACTCACAGTGTTAATGAGAAAACTTGCAGTTGGTCTGTAGTACAAGGTAACTCACAGTGGATTGCATAGAAGCTCAGAGCCTTACAGAGAGATGGAACACAACTGGAACTTGCAAGACGTGGTACAGGTCAGAATGGCAGAATACAAGTAGAACTTGTAAGCAGTGTAAGAATAAGGAGTAACAGAGCCAGGTGGAGTATAAGAACTGTGGAGCATGTTTATATAAAGCACCGAGCTCACTGATTGGGAGCTGAGATGAAGTGACTAGCACTTTGGTTGGTCTGAATGGCTATTCCAATATGGTGGCGCCTATGTCTAGTCTTTAGAAGATCACCAGCACCAGCGGTGCGGGATACAGAAGCAGAAAAAATATATGATGGGGACCGATAGTGACATGATAGCATTTCGATAGCATTTCCATAAAGGACAAAAAGGAACTAAGCGATGGCATCAGGCAACAATAAAATGAGATAAAAGGGTTTGGAACCGTGATTTGTGACATTTGATTAACGACTACAGAAGTCAAAGTTGTGACTATAAGTGTGAGGTTTATACTTGAATTATACAATATTTAGCTCATGTACGTTTATATCTGCTCAGCACAATGGTGTGATGTTTATAAATCCAACCTGAGAAGAATTAACCTAAACAGCCAGTTTGTGGACCACTTTGTAGTCTTATTTATGATTGCAAAAGGCCAAAGGAAATACCATGACTCGCCCGGAGTAACACGATGATTTTAGGATTCAGCAGAACAAATGCATTTCCTACAAAGGTCACATAATCCCTTGTGATATTTGCTTTGTGACAGTGCAAGTCTTCTGCCAATATAACTTTCCAGTTACACATTAAATACAGTAATTCCATCATTTTTAGGTAAGGCTGGACTATGTACTGAAATTTAACAAGTTCATTAATCATGTTCTTAAAACTAAGGGTTTTCTATTATTTACTACCACAAAATGATAGCTATGAAATGGAAATGTTGGTATTTAATAATGGTTAAAGTCAGCTCTACAATCTCATCTTCTGACCACTAATAGGGATCCCATTCTAAGGGCCGGATTTACTAAGCTGCGAGTTTGGAAAAATGTCGCCTATAACAACCAATCAGATTCTAGCTGACATTCTCTAGCATGTAATAAAACGTGAGAGCTAGAATCTGATTGGTTGCTGTAGGCAACATCTCCACTTTTCCAAACCTGCAGCTTAGCAAATCTGGTCCCCACCTGCCACTGGACCTGGCCGTCCCACGACAAGTGTCACCACTGTGAACGTGCCTATTGTAAAATACATTTCAAAAGTTAAAAAGAACATTAGCCATTATATTCTGACAGGGTACATTTAATATCTTTGCTGCTGTGATTATTGTACTTAGCGTTAGCAATAGCTCAAAACTGTTCCGTTTCTAACAAAAGTCTATTTACGTATTAATATCACTCTGCTTTCATAATTGGCATAATAATTGTATGTTAACACTTATTCTTTTAAATATCACCAGCGGGATATATATTTCCATATAAAATCTCACATGAAATGTCTGTACGTCAGCAGAAAGCAGAGCGGACCGTGTGATTACGAGGAACAAAAACATGCCCTGTGATTACTGTTAAACTTATTTTACAATACAAAGGGTTGTGAAACTTGCCAAAGATCCCCTAAGGTTAGAATTTGACTTCCAATGTCAATTGTCCCTATGAAATGAATGCAGAGTCCGAATATTTCTAAGGACTCCGCTAATAACAAAGCTGAAAGGTTGGCGCATTATGGCAGTCAACGATCCGTAACTGGGCATTTCCAAACTTTTAACTTCTTGAGGGAGTCCATAATGTCACCTTAATGTAGTGTTTTGTAATTATTTTTTTTCTTTCAACCTGAGTCTTTGCCTAGGGCTCTTTTAGCTTGTATTCTCCAGCACATTGGAAGTTTCATCATCACACTGAAGGTTTAAGGTTTAACAAAGCTATTATATCTTTTTTTTCCCCTCTATAAATATGACACGACCAAGGTCTTAGATCTCATCAGAAAGGAATTCTCACAGGTACAAAATCCTCATCATGCTGCCTGGCATTGTTAAAAAATCCCATCGTCAAAATTCTGATAGGATGTTCCTGCCTGGTCAGAATTTTGTCTATAGAACACTTTAATGGCAACGACTTTTTATTGGGATTTTGTATATATTTTTATAGTACAAACTATCTATCAACAAAAGAAATGCAAAGGTAAGATTGGCGTTCGGAGAATTTAATAAAGTCTTCCCAGGTACCGTGATAATACTGTCAATCTACTATAGCTATACATGTCACCATTCTTTGATTTTCTTTCTTATATCAATGCTGTCACCTGATTAAGAGCTAAGGATGATCGATTGCTTGCAAAGTAATTCATTCCACGCTGTCAAGCGCGAGGAGCGATATTTTCTATGCGGCAGGGATCATACTACATTCTGACAATGTTTCTGTATTAGAGATCAATTCTTATGATCTATAGAGTAAACAAAGGGCAGACAAAACAATCATAAGCTTTGTTAAAGGGTTGTTTTGTTGGGGGGGGCAAGTAATGGGGGCTTGTGTAGATCTGGAAAAAGCAATATGTTTTATTTGGAGAAAATATATGAATTTTCCTACTATTTGAAATGTATTTGCTCAGATTTTCATCAAAACATTGTGTGCTTCCTCTGGCCCAAATACGGGTCCCCGCTAAGAAGCTCAGATTTTCGAAAATTCGCATTTAGAAATTTGTATTGCGAATGCGATTTTTGCATAACAAGATGAAACTCGATGTTATATGAATACATAACTTTTTCTAATTCTAAAAAGCTAAAAAAAATTAAAGATTGAAAATCGAAAATCTGTATTTCAAATGGTAATTATATTATAATCTTCGAATTTATAAAATAACACGTTTAGGGGTATATTTACAAAGGGCGATTTTGCAGAAATCGCCTAAACTCACGTGAGTTTGCAGTGAGAATGAAATCACCGTATTTTCAAAAAGGTAAACTCACGTGAGTTTAGGCCTCTGGAAAATCGCCATCACTAAAATTATGACTGTGATTTTTTCAATGTTACACATACAACTCACTGCATTCATAAAGGTCGCTTTGACTAACTCGCAGTCAAATCGCCATTAACTCGCCGTTTAGCAATTCGCCCTTGCCTAGAGGCGAGTTAGTGGCAATTCACCCTGAGAGCCAGAAAAACACATGTCAATCTTGTTGACATGTGTTTTTCTGAGTGTCAAATCCGACCACAGCATGGTTGAAAGCCTTAGCCATGCTGTGGTGATAGAACAACAAGGCTCAGCATTGCTTAGCCTTGTAGTTCTATCAGCGTCAGCATGGTAAGGCTTCTAACCATTCTGCGCTTTGTGCTCCGTGTGAAAAAAAAAATAGTGTGTGCTCAAAACATACATATATTATAATATTTAATACAGGGTGAGACATGTAACTGAAGTTGGTAGAGGTATAATATGTTATATGGGATGAGACATGTAACTGAAGGGGGTAGAGGTATAATATGTTATATGGGATGAGACATGTAACTGAAGGGGGTAGAGGTATAATATGTTATATGGGATGAGACATGTAACTGAAGGGGGTAGAGGTATAATATGTTATATGGGATGAGACATGTAACTGAAGGGGGTAGAGGTATAATATGTTATATGGGATGAGACATGTAACTGAAGGGGGTAGAGGTATAATATGTTATATGGGATGAGACATGTAACTGAAGGGGGTAGAGGTATAATATGTTATATGGGATGAGACATGTAACTGAAGGGGGTAGAGGTATAATATGTTATATGGGATGAGACATGTAACTGAAGGGGGTAGAGGTATAATATGTTATATGGGATGAGACATGTAACTGAAGGGGGTAGAGGTATAATATGTTATATGGGATGAGACATGTAACTGAAGGGGGTAGAGGTATAATATGTTATATGGGATGAGACATGTAACTGAAGGGGGTAGAGGTATAATATGTTATATGGGATGAGACATGTAACTGAAGGGGGTAGAGGTATAATATGTTATATGGGATGAGACATGTAACTGAAGGGGGTAGAGATCAGTGTTGGAAGTGGAAATTTAGAACTGGCAATACTGACATTAAGGTCCAGATTTACTAAGCTGGGCTTTGAAACAGTGGAGAGTTTGCCCATAGCAACCAATCAGATTCTAGCTGACATTCTCTAGAATCTGATTGGTTGCTATGGGCATATTCTCCACTGTTTCAAAACCCACAGCTTAGTAAATGTGGACCTAAGAGTGAATAGGGATTAATTGCCTGCAATTAGATGAGTGGGAGAAGTGACAGAAAGGCATTCCACCATATACCCCCTCACTTCAAGCCCTGGTAGAGATATAATATGTAATGTGGGAAGAGGCATGTCACTGAAGAGCGTAGAAGTATATTTGGTGGAGATTGTAGCGCTTTGTGTTGTCCCTTCAAGTGTTAATTACAGCTATGACATCAGCACCAGGCTGAGCAACTGAGCATGTGTGGTAAGTTCCCACCCTTTAGCTACCTATATAAAGCCCAACACTGAGCTCTAGAGATCAGATTCCAGTCAGCCTGACTGAGTGTGAGTGGATGTCACAGAGAGGGATTTTTTCATTGTCAGCACCTCATAGCTTTAACCTCATTGGAGAAAAGCTGTTTTTTTCTCTTTTGTGAAACACGATAGAATTCCTATCATAGAATGCTATACATCTATATAAATTGTATCTTGCATGAACTAATGATCTCCTGTGTATAACGTCTGTTATATTTTACAGAAACCAATGTTCCTGTCTTACTAATAACTCAGAAATCTGGTTAAGCATTTTACTTACTCATTATTGTGGACTAACCTCCATGTATCGGCCGCTGTTATTTTCTTGCTATTAAACAAATGATTAAATCTAACCTTTATTTATTACACCTTAATCAGCTGGTTATAAAAATAGGATAATGTAGGATGAGACTTGTAACTAAAGGGGGTAGAGATATAATATGTAATGTGGGATAAGGCATCTAAATGAAGGGGGTAGAGGTATAATATGTAATGTGTGATGAGACATGTAACTGAAGAGCGTGTATGATATGTAATATGGGATAAAATGTAATGTGAGAAATTAATTAACAAAATTAGGTCTCGATCTTTGTCTAAAATGATCCACATTTGAGAATGACATACAGACGTTATGTAGCATTCATTTTGTTAAGTGTTTTATTTTGCTGAAATTCAATAAATAGATTTTTTTTTGCAATGTGTTACTTCACCTGATTCCAGTAAGTGGTAATTACCAAGAAAGGTTGAGCAATGCTGGTCTAAATCACTGGCAAATATAGTGGAGTTGAAAGCTGTTGTCCAACATGAAACTGCCACCAATTTTGCGTTATCTGTGGAGCCACTGGTTGAGAGCCACAAATTTAAGCTGCATTCACAGCTATAGCTAGACATTTTAATGCTAGGAGAAAACAGGAAAAATGCCTTAAATTGGTAGTCAATCTAATCATAAATGAATCATGAAATAACTTGCCCCCTTTTCAGTGTTGGCCCTCTTGCACTCCACTAATTACAGTCTTGGCTGCATCCTCCCAAAGCTGGCCAAGGTATTTAGCATTTCCTCACACCTTCTGTCCGTAAAGAGCTTTATACGGTATTAATATTAACGTACAGCTCAAGCTACAGCAATGCATGTATAAAGATTCTTACAACTTTATTTTACCACTAGTAGAACTCATATGCATTTAAAGCCATTTGCATAATTCAGCTAACAAGTCAGCCAGCCATAAGACACAAACAGCCTCATAAGAAGGCAAGATTCATTAGTTTAGGTACAGTTATCAGAATATTATAGTGGTGGCTGGGCTTGTAAGGAAACATTTCTTACATATAAATGTTAACTTCAGTTTTAAAGAGTTTTATTTTTATTTTAAACAGCCTATTAATATTCTTTATGCATAAATATGCAGTCACATATTAAATGTATCTTGGCTTGAAGGACTCAATTTTGATTCAACAGACAAAAGAAGAAAAAAAGGAAAAGAATCCGAAGAAGTGAAAAAAGATAAAAGGCAAAATGTACCATGAAACATACAAATATAAAATCTGCAATTGTTATACTGTTAGGTCTTAGTTGCCAACTCTCCCTGAATATCGGGGAGACTCCCTGAAGATTGGGTGATCTCCCTGACTCCCTGAAGTGTTTGGTAATCTCCCTGATTCTAATTTCATCCATTGAGGTCTATGGAGATGACCAATTTCATGGAGGCCAAGATGTAATGAAAGAATCTTGTTAATCAGCTGCAGCGTCACTTTTAGCTTTTCTATAAAGATAGTAATGAAAGTATTCACTGACAATTTAATAATCAATAAATACTGACATTTTTATTGTAAAATAGTTTTCCTGGCAGTGCTGGATACACCTATGGGTGGAGCTATTCACAGGACACACCTCTTTGATGCTACAGGACACACCCCTTTGGTGCAGCGCCTTGATAGTGGTCTCACAATCTCCCTGATATTCATTAGCAAAATTAGGCAAACATGTGTTAGGTGTGTTTTATCTATCTTTCACATCGGACAGATGCAATATTCGGCACTCCGGGGGCCAGATTTATTAAGCTGAGGGGTTGAGAAAAGTGGAGATGTTGCCTATAGTAACCAATCTGATTCTAGATCTCAGTTTTCTAATACATACTAGAGGTCAGGCCCAATAGTAATTCTGGATGGGGGGACTTGTATCACCCCTCTGCCTGTATAATTGGCTGCTCTGTACATGCACAGACAGCTGTCAGCAGGTGAAAGGTTAAACGTATTTATGTTTATAAATAAATTGACAACAGCAGCTGACAGCACGAAGCTGTGGCCGGCACATACAGCGCATATAGACTAAGGACCATATCCAGGCCGGGGATCTGAAAGTCCGCACAGAAGAGGGGAGCGCACGCCCCTGTCACTCTGTTCTCACCTGCTGAGTTCTGGACACTTAAGTGTTCAGAACCTTACCTTAACTTCTGTTCCCCACCCCCTGGCTCTTCATTAGCATGCCTATCCCTGCCTGTATAGCGAGTATTCGGCATGCACAAGTAAGGGGCTTGCACCTTCCTTAGATCTTCTAACAAACAGAGCTGAGTTCAGTAAGTTAAAAGTTACATTACCATAACATCTGGCACGCGCATGTACTGAAGTTACTTGTTAGAGGACTTACCAACAGATTTGCCCTGGGCCCTAAGTTCTGAAGCCTGTATAAGATACCATACATCACCGCTTCTCAGTCAGCTACAGCATCACAAATATCACAGCTCAGTCTGCCTCCTGCTTCCACCACCGCTGCTCAGTCAGCTACGACATCACATCATCGCAGCTCAGTCTGCCTCCTGCATCAATCACTGCTGCTCAGTCAGCTACAACATCGCATCATCACAGCTCAGTCTGCTTCCTGCTTCCAGCGCCGATGCTCAGTCAGCTACGACAAAACATCATCGCAGCTCAGTCTGCCACCTGCTTCCAACACCGCTGGTCAGTCAGCTATTGTATTGACCTTTGTATTGCATTCTGTGTCCTGTGTCCTGTACGTAACTAATAGACATATACATTTATTGGCTTAACCAGACTCAGAGCACCTGACACCTGACCATCTTTCAACATGAGACTTTGTTTGTCAAGAGGTCACACCTTGTACGTTCTAGCGGTTGCATTTAGAAAGCCCTACTCGGTTTTACATTGTACACACGTTATCTGACATTTGAAATTGAAGCAATTTTCTTGTACTGGAAGGGTTGAGGATTAATACTTTGCAGTAATGCCTTAGTTTGTGGCAGCTATGTTCTAAAAAAGATAAGAGTTTAGCCAAATATTTCATGATTATATGGTAACAAATTAACTTGTGTAAAAATAGACTGAATTCCACCTCCATTGTGAGAAGGTGACCTCTAGATTCGAGTGGAATACATTAAACGATCAACAACTGATACCTCATCACACAGCAGCCAACACTCACACTGAAATAATGACACTGACAACGTTATTGCATTTAAAAAGGGGACATAGGTTTATTAATAATTAAGTTAATGAATTTTAGTTAAATTGAGAACCGACTATAAAATTTAGGGTTGAGCAAGGTGGCAAAAAAACAGGTGGTTGCCACTGGAGGAAACATAAAGCCTCAACACTTGAGTCATCGACTAAAGGCGCCCCCACCATCCACCAAGACCCCCGGCTCCACCTCTTAGCTTGCGCACCCTAACTTGTGTGAGAAGACAGACTAGGACCCCGTCACAAGGCAGGCGACCTAGTGTTCACTAGAAAGGTATGCATCTCCAATCATATATTTCTCCCCCTCTTTTTTCTGCACCAACAAATAACATGGTGATATACCACCTCTACCGCCAAAGCGAGGTACCCACAAGTACCATCACCCACCACATAACACCCCTGAAACACCCCATATAAGCCCTGAATAACAATCAAATTCCTCTTGTCAGACAAATGCACGCCATCCACACGATTATGACATAGCTGAGGGTGATACTCAACCTGTCCCCCAATGGACCTGACGATATTAGAAATGGACCTATTAATTACTTTCCTTGCCCCATCTAATTTTTTAATCGAACCAGGTCCCGATCAAACATGCCGCGACACAATATGCAACCACACAATTGGCAAGCCTGAAAATATGGTATGAACATCCCACCAATCTCTCTTCTTATTAGCCAACTCAATGTCACAGGATTTCAAATGTCCCAAATTGTCCCTCCCAAATAAATGATTACACGATCAGGCAAGCCAAAAACGTTGGTCATTCTAAAAAACAACCAATAGAATAACTCCCATCTCATACCCCTAAAACCAAACCATTCAATATACCAACCTGGTGGCTGAAATAAAGACACATCTTTGTCAATAAATTGACCTGTCCAGAACACATAAGAATGGCCTTTGATCCAGGCTACATGGGTATGACGAACTGTATATGTAATAAAACTAAACAAGTCAATAAATATTCAACAAACAATTAGCCATACAAAATTTAAACACACAAACTTAAATCCTACGATAATCCATTTGTATTCTAAAACAATTGACAAGAGGAAAACCACAAAGGGAAACACATCAGGAAGGGGAAAAGAGAATTGTAGTCAATGCGAAACTAGCAAGAGGGAACAACTCCTGAAAATCCCCAAGGCTTTCAATACACTAATTAGAAAACCTCACTAAGGAGGCAAAAACAGGAGAAAATCCCCTGATAGTTGGCAATGATTTCACTTCCCTCTTTCTAGATTAACTCACCTATTTTAAGCTAAGCTGAAAGAAAAACAGTTACCAACTCATAATTAGAGCAAGCACAGCTAAAGCATCAAACACTAGCATTGTGAAGCTTGTTTATACGTATATATTTACGGTACGCCCAAGACTTACACCCCCCCGGGGCCATAACATGTTCCATAGGATGACCTTTAACGGCAGCAGAAGTAGCCGTCCCAATACGAAATGAGTGCATACTATACAGTGAAGCATCCAAACCAATTTGGAACCACCCCAACCAGAGAAATAAGTCCTGGAATGGGTGGATACGAAAAAGGGCCCAGTCTTACCTCATTCAAAACTTTTTTGTAAAACAACCTGTGGTAAATGGCGAGCAGACTTAAGGTTCCGCTGACAGCCGGTATTAATCAAACCCTTAATTGGTAAAAGAAAACCCACATTAACACTTCAAACAACAACCTAGTATCTTCCTTAATAACATAAACCTTCAACCATTTTAAAATGACTTGCAACTTAATGGTGGAGAATGCTTTGGGGAGCCCTAACTGCTGGAAATTCCCCCAGGCCCCTCTGACCTCCCCGGTTAGGCCTGAAAGCTATTTCAGTCCTTTGCAATTGCCACCCTCTCCAATGCACGGGCGTCACCATGATGGCTGCCCCCCGCATCTGGCGCAAGCTGACTGATGTCAACGGTTCTGGAGAAGGAGAGCGCACCTGTCAAAACCGCCTTTGGTCTGCGAATCCAAAGACCGGAGGGGAGCAGAACATTGACGCAGAGGGTGTGCCATCATGTAAGTCAAAGAAGTTAAAGCAGGAAATAATAAAAAGATTAAAAAAAGTGAAAAGGGAAATGGAAGGAAGAATATAATAAAAAAGTACAATATAGAAACAGCAGAAGAACAATCTACCATAGCACAAACCACAATTAGCTAATAGAACAATGTCTAGCACAGTTTAATCTAACAACCAATTAAAAGCACAAAAAAGGAAAAGCAGAGACTACTTATCCATCCAAACGCTTTCAAAAGAGAGAAAAGACGACAGGTAACAGAAACAATTTATAACTATGGTCACATGACCCTAACCCACCCCACCTTTAAACTACCCAATCAAAAACCAGACTCTATTTACATAACCACAACCTATCTCTAAACCCAAGATGACAACTGTGTGCTAAGACTCAATTGGTCATATACATCCCCTCACACCTAAGCAGTGTTCATCTCCTTTTATGGTTTTTAAAGCACTATAATTAGATTTTCTTCCATCCCCTTTGTTATAAATACATCCATGGTGTAATATAGTCTATGATTATCATGTTTAACAGAAAAAGCTATAGAGTAAGTGAATTATGTATATAGGGATGTTTTATGCAACCCAAATGAACAAAGGAAAATGCTGTGCACCCCCAAGAAGTACATTCACATGCACATAGGGCTCTATTGACTTACCGTGTAGCTCAGTGATGGCTAACCTGTGACACTCCAGGTGTTGTGAAACTACACTTCCCATCATGCTTTGTCAGGTATCCGCTATGCTTTTGCAGTCAAGGCATGCTGGGACTCGTAGTTTAACAACACCTGGAGTGTCACAGGTTAGCCATGACTGGTGTAGCTGAACCAGGCTGGATTATCTTCACTGCGAGCCTGTCAGCTTCATTCACAGAATTTACTAATACTCACCCAGCGAGGTCCCGCGATGATCTGCCAGGTCATCACAGGACTTTCATTCAAATAAGGCGTGAATGCAGTACAGCGCATGTGCAGTAACTCTCTTTTGGGTAAAACACTGCTGTGTTCATGATGGGACTTTGCAATCTACAAGCAGAAGCATCATATTAACCATATAAACAAAGAACATCATTGGTCATTTCAGTTAGCAAAAAATAGACTGTGAGTATTATTTATTTATTTATTATTATTTATATTTCATATTTATATTTCATTTATTTTTTTAAACGTGATAAAAAAATTGATTATTATTTAAATTTGTTTTTATTATTATTTATTGAAACAATGATTGTATACTATCTATCTAATCATGTATACCCCCCTTTTCCTCCCCTTATACCCACCTTTTTCTACCAATGCTTGCTTTGTTTCCTTCCAATGGTTTCCATCACAGTTTAATAACATACCAGCAGATATGCACCATAGCAAAACCATGCTGACCAAAGAGGAGGGCAAACGTAACATGTAAAGATGACTTTAGAGTTGGAAGATCAACTCTAAATTGCTGTATGAAAATAAAAGTATCCAATATTTTTGTGCTTCATACAGAAACATCCTGCAAATTTAAAAGAAGGTTTATGGACAGCAATGACATCCGTTCCATAGGAGTTCAAATCAGCAGTGCGGCAACAGTGATTCATTAAGGGAAAGTGTGCCCCATTGTAGGCCCTGGCACAGCAATTGTAGGTGCATTGTAGGCCCTGCACAGCAATTGTAGGTGCATTGTAGGCCCTGGCACAGCAATGGACAGTGGCCATACCAACAAATTTACAGGAATAAAAATGTAACCAAAACTTTTGAACATTATAAACTTTGAAACACACAATCATTTCAACACATAAATGATAATTCATCACATTGTGCCCTCCTAAATCACCCTGTCCCTTCATCACACTACTGCCTTTTCATCACACCTTTATCATCACACCTTTGCCCCTTCTTGTATGTCTCCATAGCCATCCAAACCCCTCCTCTTTGTGTGTGTACAGCCAGCCCTTCTGTCCCCTCCTTGTATGTCCAGCCAGCCTTCTGATTTTCTAGACTGCCTTTTGACAACTGGGGCCGGGCAGAAGTGCTTAAGGGCCCCCTAAACTTGCGGGGCCATGGGCATCTACCCATTGTACCCTGTGGAAAAGATGGCCCTGCCACTTACCACCACTGAATATGCCACATTATCTTCATTATACTTTGAAGGAGCATGATCAAAGTCATCCAAGCTCAAGATTAAAAACCCAAAGATAAAGATGGTTCCATAGAATATAGAATAAATATGAAATACTGAAATGCTTTTTCATGATTACATTTAGAAGGCTCTTTTCATTAAAGAAAACCCTGTACATACATAATTCTCTTTACTGGACCACCTACTCAGCCACTTTTCTAAATGTGACCAAGCGGGAGGTACAGCTAATGATTATGTTAAAACCCCATTGAGAATAAAGTTGCAGTCACTACTAAGTGGAACAGACAAAAACAAGTTTACTTAATCACCAAGTAATCAGTGATTAGGTATCAGAGAGGTTACAATTCACCTAACAGAGGTTGAAAGAAACATTGCAAATGGGCTCTGTACATTAATAACAGCCTCACCAATATGCAATCATTATTACCCACCGTCTGTCACTCTCAAAACAATTTATATTTTTTCCAGTCTCAAGTCGGTGCCCTTTTTCCGTGTAAAGCTGTTAGACAGATGAAAATTCGATTAAGGATCATTTACAGCAGACAATTGTGGAGTAAAACTAAGCACCAGAGACAGGGCTTGTGTTATATTTTGCCTGGGGTTTCTTTGCAGAAATTGTGATATTTTCACATCACGGTAAAAGCTGTCACAATTGCCCGTGGATATTTTTGTATAAACATTGCTGAAGGAAAATTCTTCCATGTGCTTTCTATATTAAACAAAAAAGCCATAGAAAACAAACAACAAATGTCACAACCCTTTTAGATGAAGTTATATTATGAATAGATTTGTTGTGAGCTAATTGGATTTAGTAACATTCATTTTCTCACTAGAACTTTTTGCAAACAATATAGAGAAGCGGTTCCCAAACTGTCACCGGGGTGCCGCTGAAACATTGTGGTATCTCGGCCACGATGCAGATAGAGTCTGGCAGCTGTCTGACAGTCTGGCGGCGACAGTCCCCTCCCCGTTCGGCACACTCACCCATTCATTAAAAAAAATCATTAAAATGGCTGTCTATTTAAAATAAAGACAGTCAAAAAGGCATTTTCGTCTATCTCTCTTTTATTTCTTTTTTTTTCAGTCTTTGTTTATTTTAATAACAACAGTTTACAGTATTAAATCGTCATTGAAAAATAAAAATGTTATATAATAACATCACAGAGTAATGAAATATTTCTCAAGATAATTAAAAAGAAAGACATTCATTTATTTATAAATTTATTTATTAACAGGTTCTTATATAACGCCATCAGATTACGTAGCGCTTTACAATTTTAACAATCATTATAACAGGACTGGGTGGTAACAGACAGACTGGGTGGGTAAGAGGGCCCTGCCAGAGGCTTACACTCTATAGGATATTAGGGATTGATACATAAGGGAAAGTGCTATATAATCACACAGCGGACCAGCCAGCTTGCATGGTGAAAGTGCTCTGCATGATCCCGTCACACAGCATATATACGCTCTTAAATCCTGTTCTTACTTAGTTGTGAATCAGGATTATAGTACCAAGCACTACAGTAGGTCTGTGCCAAGTGCCGGCTTAATACTAAAGCAGTGCTTGGCACTACGTGTCTGTGTCGCTGTGTGACTGCATATATATGGTGCACTATGCCGGAGATCCAAATGGAAGCTCTGATCCATTCAATAAGAGGTGGAGCAGTGGCCTGCGGATTTCACTGGCGGCCCCTAGGGAGTTGGGGATTACCCTATTTCCCCAGCGGAAATGCAGGACAGTAAGTCTGAAAATGCCTGGACTCCTGGGGCTGGGCAGCAATCCTCAAATGCCCCTAGACTTGTGGGGCCATGGGCAGCTTCCCAGTGTGCCCAGTGGAAGAGATAGCCCTGGGGAGGGATAAGATTAGGGTTAGGGGTAGAGGAGGGTTAGGGTTAGGTTGCAGGAAGGGGATGGTTAGGGTTAACAAAAGTTACCTGTTACTGTCGCAGGAGCAATGTCTTCTAGGAATAGACTGACAAAATCTGTTATAAATTATCTTATGTCCCTGTAATATTTTTAGGCATATTTCTTCATTGGACTAAACCATGTGAACCCATTAGTTGTGATTGTCTCTATAGTCAATGCTTCTTAAAGTGCTTGGGTTTAGTCGATGTAATAACTGATATTTGTATGTAGGGACTCCACAGTCACAGAATTTAACTTTCCTCAAATTCTCCCCCCTGTACTGCTTGACATAAAATCTAATGCACAGCTGAACCGATTGCGTTTCTCCTAGTGCACTGCTCAACCGACAGCAGTGCTCCTCATGCAATGTTTAACCAACCGCAGTGCTCCTAATGCAATGTTTAAACGGCAGCAGTGCTCCTC
>WWET01000157.1:730051-748626 GCA_011038615.1 Limnodynastes dumerilii | reverse complement strand
AACCTGGCGCGTCGCAGTCTCGTTTAGCAAGATGGCCCCCGCGAGTCCTGATTGGCTCGCGACCGCGCCATGTGACCGGCTGGCAGCCAATCAGAATTGATTGATGCGACCTCATCCGCACCGCATGATGGCCCCAGGTCCAGTGAAGGTGCAATGGTCCACTTTTCCACTGTAGCTGGAGTCTTCCTCTTTATCCCTCAATGTCCTTCCTTGCTTGTTCTCTGCAAGAGGGCCTCCGGACGCAGCACCGTCTTCCTCCGGGGATAAGGATACATCCCAGCGCTTGTCCTCCTTTTCCGTGTAGTCTCTCTCTTCTTCCGTCGATAGAGATCTGCACCATTCAGCCACAGCTTCTTCCTCAGGCACAGCTGGGTACACCACCTCTGCCGACCTCCAGGGGCGTCGCTCGTACCAGGGACACTTCAGCTCCCAATCTTCGGTCAGTGTCTCCTCTGACACGGTGTCCCGCTTCTCCTGTTGACGGAGATCTTCTGACGCAGCCATTGGGTCCGTGCGTTCCGCCGACACACTCTGGAGAAGCCTTAGCAGAGGTACCGATGTTGAGGTGGGCTGTAGCTGCCTTCTCTTCTTGACCTCAGGCTGGACTTCTAGCGCCTGTTGCTCCCTGTCAGCGCAGTCTTCTCCTGCTGACAGAAGTCTCTCCACATGGTCTTTATGTCTTCGTGCCCTTCTGCCTTTCCACACAGGTCCCCCAACTTCAAACTCTCCACAGGGACAACCTTCATCTTCAGGACTCTCTTCGGCAAGTCCCAGAAGTCTTCATTCGCCGTGAGGCAATCCCAGTCTTTATGTCCCAGCTGTCCACATCGGTCGCACTGGGGCTCCTCTTCCCAATGCCCGGCTGTCTCGCCGACCAGCTTCCTCGAGTGCTCCAACTCTCCCTGCACCGCCACAACGAATTCTGCCTGCGTGACTATCTGCCAGTCCTCCTGCAGGGCTCTCTCTTGTGGCTGGGCGCATCTTCGCTGGGAACTCCCATCCGGCCGAAACGCCTCCCACGATTCCTTCCACTGATCGACCGGGTCCCCTTGTCCCGTCGATTCTCTCTGCGGGTGCTCTGTCTTTAGCTGCCAGGATTCTCCCTCTGGCCAGCTCACCTCCAGCAACTCTTCATCCAGGCGGCATGCAGGTACCACACCTGGACAGTCCCGGGCTGCGTGTCCCCGCTGCTGACAGCTCCAACAACGGAATTCCTCAGCTTCCTTCTGCCGCTTCTGGTCCTTTTCTCCTCACAGCATTCAGCCCCACCTTCTGCCTTTGGCCTCTTCCGGCCACTGCTCCCGCCTTCCGGCCCATGCGGTGGATTATTAATCCAACCGCAAGGGCTGATGGGATAGGTGATTGGCTCACCACGGCACCGCAATGCACACTGGGTGCCCTGCGAGCCTCACTGCAGTCTCCTTTAGCAAGATGGTCGCCGCGAGCCCTGATTGGCTCAAGGCCGCGCCATGTGACCGGCTGGCAGCCAATCAGAATTGATTGGCCACCAGCCGGACTCCCTGGTGCTGGGAATGGCACGCAGCCATCCCCAGCTGCGGTACTCACACAGATATGATTTAGAAGTTTATTTAATGGTTTTGTTAATAAGTGGGAGGCCTACATAAGAGGAAAACCAGGGGGTCCATCTCTAAATTGGTCTCTAGAATAGTGGAGGCCAATGGACAAATTTCAGACCAGAATTGTTTTATTAAAGGGCAATCCCACCAAATGTGGATGTATGAACCCTGAAAACCACATTGTCTCCAACATAAGTCAGAAGACTGGGGGAACATAAGTTTAATTTTAGAAGGAGACAATTACCACCTGGTGTAGACCTTAAAAGCAGATAATCGTATTAATTGAGACTTTAGCTATGGTTTGGCGGACTGATGACCACCCCTCCTCATTCACCACGACCTCTAGGTCATGTTCCCAGTCACATTCAAATAGTTCTAATGGAGGAGTGATGGGTGAGATAATATTGGCATAAAGCATAGATATTGTCCCTCTGTCTTGGAGATTATACAAACATCTACGTTCAAATACGGTAGGCCCACAGACCTTAGGTGCCTTAAATTGTGAATGTAGAAAGTTCTTAATTTGTAAGAACGCAAAAGATAATGTAGACGAAAGTTCGAACTTCTCACAAAAATCATCAAAGGTGTTCAATGCAAAATCCCCAACTATGTGTGTGAAGCGTGTGAGTCGAACTGACTTCCAAGTTTGAGCATAAGTTGAGATGTATCCCAGGGGGGATGGGGGTTAGGGGGGCAGGGTAAGGAGCTAAATCAAGCCTACGATTAAGAAAATCCCAGATATCCAGAGAAAATTTCACAGTGGGATTACTAGAAAAAAGTCTGTCTCTATTTCTAAAGGCAGCCCATTGGAGCGGGGACTGCAACCGGAAGAAATGATTTAACACATGTAGAATACTTTAACAGTGACAGTTTAATCCTTTGTAATGCCTTTGGAGTGCCACATCCTAATGCACATGGACATGGATATTTGCACCTGTAGCAGATGCAAAAGTTTTCCTTCCACCTCTTCCTTCCCTCAACACACCTCCTCAGAAAGCAGATTGTCGCAGCTCGAGTTCCCTTAGATGTGAATCGGTCATGATGGCCTGATCGTTAGTTCTGAGCATGTGCAGTAAAAAGTCAAGCAGAGAAATGTCACATCGGTTGCTGTCTGCTCATCCCCTCATCCCAGCAATGAGTGTGATCTTAGTGGCTAAAAAAAAACAAAAAAAATGTCCTGTGCCAACTGGGTGTAAATGATTTATCTCAAAGATTAAAAAGTAAAAATTTGACAAACACAGAACATAAGACAGCGGTCATAAACCACATACCATGAGTAATGAGCGCTGCTTATAAATACATTGCCATCAGCCGGCGACTGCATGCGCACATTACAGATAGAAGGGAGGAGGTGCAGCACAAGTAAAATCCCCCTTCCTGACTCCAGACCTGCTACTTGCACCCCTGTCTGAGGCAGTAGGTTGTTGCCAACCCCAAAATGGGGATAGACATGACAGGTTTCAGGGACGTGTTGACATGAATTGTGTCAACGCATTGCAATGCATTCACAAGCATTATCAGTCAGGGGGTGGAGCCTCTCTTCTTCCTTATGCATGTGAATAATAGCACACAGCAGTGGGGAAATGCAGGAGGTGACCTGTTCTCAGGGAGCCAGGAATAAATGCCAGAATATTGGGAATCCTGTTAGTTGGACTATACATTGTATGCCCATACAATGTATAACTATACATTATACATGTCTATTGGCACATGCCATGTCAATGCACAGTTATTTATTTGCCCTGTAACTCTAAATGCACCTATAATGATTTCCAGTCTTAATCTCCATAAAGCTTTTATGCCACTTTGCTCTTTAAAACATTGACCTGTTTTATGCATTCTACTACTCAAGTCACGCTGATTATTTCATTAACTGAAGCAAAGTAGCTGATAAGTGAAATCTACTGTAGTCAAGCATAACAAATATATTCCCCTTTTTTTATTACTGACCAGCGTGTCTGTGCTGGATGTGTTCCGTGTGGAGGGTTATGCAGAAAACACTACTACTGTCACCTTGGGATGGCAAAATGTCAGAGATAAGCAAAGGCTTTACAAACCAAGTAACCACACTTACTTCAGAGCGTGTATGGAGGATTCATTCTGCTCACACGCTGTGTCGGGCAGGAAATGATTAAATGAAGCCAATTCATTGTTAGCAGATCTCCCTCTCTGTGATGTTCACCTTTAAAAATAACATTACATAATGCACACCATATTTATACTTACACTATATTAAAATTAAAGTCAAATAAGGTGTAAATGGTCACCCAAAGCCAGCACTACAATAATTAAAGCAATACTTTACATATAATGGGCCTGATCCAGAACAACGCTTCGGAGCGAATTTACGCGTGGCGGAGACGTAAAATTGTGTATTTGTAAGTACTGCGCATGCGCACCATAGAAAATACGCTCAATAGTGTAGCGCAATTGTGAACGTATGGGCCAAGACAGGACCACCTGTCTGCGCTATCTAAAATAGAAATGAAGCTCATATTTGAAATTAATACTTTGGAACCACACGGATTAAATCAGGATTTCGAACTTAAGTGATTCCTGTGAATACATGAGAAAATGGATGGAAACGTTTGGGGTAAGTGGGCTTGAGTTGTTGGGGAGGATTCAAGAGTCTCATGCTTATCTACAGTCATACCACTCCGAAAGTGCCCAATCACACCCAAACTCGGAAGCGAAACCTAGTGGTCCCGGCCAGTACCAGGAAGGGTAATGTAAGGACTATATGACCACCCTCTCCCCCGCTCCTTGGGCTCCTACCTTAGCCATCCTTGACCCCTATAATCCCAATTTTAGTGTAAATCCTAATTATAATTTTTGGGTATATTGAGCTTCTTTTATATGTGAATTTTATATATTTATTTTATATATAGATTTTACATATTTTTTAGCCCAGACGTCTGTTTTTTGTTTTTCGTTTTATCAGTCCCCTCTCACACACGTTTTTTTTTATCATTTTGTATGACTTTTAGTTATTTTATGGACATCCTATTTATGTTTAATCCCATTTCCATCTTAATCTTAGATCCCACCTGTTCACACTACTCATGTATGGGACAGTATGGGATCAATGTTTTAATGGGATTATCCTACTAGAGACACATCTCTTAGGATTGATATACAATTCATTTTATCTTATCTTATCATATATAGAGTCCATCTCTCCTATCCCTTTAATGCTTTTTCCCTAAAATAGAGAATCCCTATAAGATCATCAATTTAATGTGTTTTATCATGCCTTCGGTTTCTTAGACCGCTTTTTGTCTACCACCTTGGTCCATTTCATCAATGGGACCACCAATAATAGAGAATTTCTTATCTAAGTTTGTTTAGTCATCATGTCTAAAGTTTTGTTTTTTTCTCTACAATTTTTTGATTGGTACATTAGCTATTTCATTGTTGTATCAGGCTCCCTCTATGCATAGTAAAAACAGATATTTTTCACATCCTTTTCCCCTCCTTTTAATTATATTTTAATTAGGTGTGACTAATCTGTTTTCAATATTTATCTTATGTTTTATTTGTTAAAATTTTATTTTGCAGAAAAAAGTAATTTTTTTATTAACATATCCGTAATGTATATTCACAGCACTGCATTGTATGTAATGTCCACCATTCACTCACTCCAGCAGTTTAGGCAGTTTTCCTTTGCATGAAATCAAGGGTAAAATCTGCCTCACACTTATTACTTACCTTGTTTTAGTGTTTTATGGTATCCATTTCATATGAGTAAACTATCATCTTCTAATTAACATCTGCATCAAAGGATTGCAATTATTATATACCACATCCTTTTTGCTATTTTTGCACATTAAAATGTATCCCCCTGATTACTCTGTATGCACTACACATCAGCACTTTGTTTTTTACTCAAATGCACTTTACTTATGTATCCTGTAATTTTTGGGTAATTGCTTTATATGTTAAAACTCTGTAAATATTGCTAAGGAAGTGCCAAATATTCATTTTTTATCGGTGACGCGCACTGGGGAAATATGCTTTCCACTGATGATTGTTCTCCACTCACCGCATTGCTCATGCGTCCTCCATCCACGACACATGCGGTTCAGGATGCGTTCCATCAGACGGATGCGTTCCACGATGCGTTCCACCTGGTGTAGCGCGGAGAACCACGTGCGCACACCCTCCAATTGGAAGAATCGTCCATCTTTAAAGCAGGAAGTGTCCCCCACGCTGGCTAGGACTTTGAAAAAGGGCTCAGGACGAGCCTGAAACGCGTCAGTCAGCCAGCTCCACGAGGTATCCAGTGCTCCATCCAGGTGATCGGTGTGTCCCCCTGCTAAACGTCTGCCCGGGCCCCTTATACTTCTCAGACGTTTTTCTTGGACCCTGTTTTGCAATTTTTTCCCTGGTATGGACTTTGAGTTCATAATTTTAGGTGTATAATTGTATTTATATTGTAATAAATGTTTTTCTTTTATCACCTTCTCTCCCTTATTGTGCCTACCCCGTGAGGGGATAGATACATCTGATCTCTAGGTTCCACATATCCTGGATTTCATAGTGGACTTTCTACACTGTCATACTTGTCAGGAATTTTTAACTGATTGTTTTTAAAAATTATTATTTTTTATATATTTTTTAGTTTGGCACTTCCTTTAACTGACCCCTCTAGCGCTTGATACAGACAACCCCCCCTCTTATTTTTCCACTGGTACGTACGTTCATCTGCCACGCGCATGCTCAGTACATACAGACACCCCTTCTCTTATTTTTCCACTTGTTGTTTTTTGGGGAGCGAGACTACCCCAGGGTGTGTCTTCAGTAGCTTGAGGTTTGCGCTGATTCCTGCTCCTTCCCTTCCATAGAACAGACGTACCAGACTATTATCAACAGCGTAACTATGACCGAAGGGGCGTGCCAGCCATACGACACCCGTAATTATACTTCGTAGGCAATATGGGCATGCTTAGGCGCATAAATATGTGCAGCCATTAAAGCCGACAGCAGTTACGCTTGGAAAAGTTAAGGTTTGGGTTTGGAAAGCGTAACACGGCAAAAGTACGTCCGACCGAGGGGAGTGCATAGTAATAACGTACGCGTAAATACGCTACGCATTGAAACGGAAAGGGAACGTAGGTCTGGATCTACCAAATTGACCGGTCATTACTAGTCAGTTACTCGATCTGTAATGTAGACACTTATTTTGTAGAACTGCATACCCACTACAATTGTTGTATCATGTGGTCTGCACTGATTTACATTGATTGCGTGCTGTGTGTACCAGAAACAAGGTCATTTTTTTTTACATTTATTCCATTTTCGTTTTTGGAAGTTTATAAAGTATTTGGGATTCTTGTTTGCTAATTGAAAACAGGAACCTTTTTGTAACTTTTTAACTTTAAATGAAAAACTAAAATAAATGTACCGCTGATTGTGCCAATAGCAATCATTCTTGGGGCTATGTTTAGCGTTGTTGGAAACACAGATGTAACACGTATCTTGAGTACATATGGCGTGATTGCACAACCTCGAAAGTAAGGCATATGCTTAACTGTGACATATGGTGTACGCCATCTGTATTATTACCCAGTCTGCACTTATCATTAGAGATGGCTACAAAGAGCCTTAATATGCAAATAGAGAGTATGACACAGGCTATTATGCCCTTTATGTCACAAAGGAATAAGTGGAAACTTTACCAACATTATACACAAATTCCCAGTATATGCATGATGGATATATGCTAAATATATTATGTAATAACTGCACATAAAAAATCTTATTGAAAATCCAAAGAAATAATTATTATAAACAATGGTATACATTGATAATTTATACACTGGTCATATATACACTGGTCATTTATACACTGGTCATATATACACTGGTCATATATGCACTGATAATTTATACACTGGTCATATATACACTGGTCATTTATACACTGGTCATATATACACTGGTCATTTATACACTGGTCATATATACACTGGTCATATATGCACTGATAATTTATACACTGGTCATATATACACTGGTCATTTATACACTGGTCATATATACACTGGTCATTTATACACTGGTCATTTGTACACTGGTCATATATACACTGGTCATTTATACACTGGTCATATATACACTGGTCATATATACACTGGTCATTTATACACTGGTCAATTATACACTGGTCATATATACACTGGTCATATATACACTGGTCATATATACACTGGTTACATACACTGGTCATATATGCACTGGTCATTTATACACTGGTTATATACACTGGTCATATATGCACTGGTCATATATACACTGGTTATATACACTGGTCATATATGCACTGGTCTTGCAGGATGAGAGAGAAGATTTATTTGTAATTTTAGATATATTGGGGCGTATTCAGAGATCCGTTTTTTTATGTACGCAATTATACACATGAACGGAGCAAGGAAACACCCACCAACAACCCCGACACTCCCCTCTCTTGGACATGCTGTTAGTGACTTATGAGTCCATAGACCCCTCTGTTCTATATGTATGTACTTAGGTGTGTATATGTGATCCGTCCGTGCGATTCTTGATAACCGCGCTCCATGCGTTCATTTAAATGCCTCCCCCCACCCACTTTTATGTAAAGTTTTCCGTACGTCTGATTTCCGTGCGTATGTCCCCAAGTGCGATTCACATGTACGTCCTTTAGTGCTTATAGTAAACATAATCTACATACATAATGTTACTACGCATGCGCAGTTGATCTGATCCTACATATACGCAAATATACGCACGGAGCTCAACTCAAAAATGAATCTCTGAATACAGCCCATTATGCTATATTTCAATATATCAGTACATTCTAATGGTCTGACACTAGGGGTGTCTGAACCATATCCAGCCCTCAGTCAGGGATTATGAAATGTGCAGAGAGAGAGAGAGAGAGAGAGAGAGAGAGCCTCCTCCACACAAACATCTAGGAGGTGTGAATAAAAATCCCCCTATACACTGGTCATATATACACTGGTCATTTATACACTGGTCATATATACACGTGTCATTTATACACTGATTATTTATACACTGGTCATATATACACTGGTCATATATACACTGGTCATATATACACTGCTCATTTATACACTGATAATTTATACACTGGTCATATATACACAGGTCATTTATACACTGGTCATTTATACACTGGTCATATATACACTGGTTATTTGTACACTGGTCATTTATACACTGGTCATATATACACTGGTCATTTATATACTGGTCATATATACACTGGTCATATATACACTGGTCATTTATACACTGGTCATATATACACTGGTCATATATACACTGGTCATTTGTACTCTGGTCTTGCAGGATGAGAGAGAAGATTTATTTGTAGTTTTAGATATATTGGGGCATATTCAGAGATCTATTAAACCACTCTGTTCTTTCCGTGTGTGCTTACGTACGTATATGTGCTCCGTCCATGCGATTCTTTATAACCGCGCTCCATGCGTTCATTTAAATGCCTCCTCCCACCCACTTTTATGTAAAGTTTTCCGTACGTCTGATTTCCGTGCGTATGTCCCCAAGTGCGATTCACATGTACGTCCGTTAGGCAAAAATGAATCTCTGAATACAGCCCATTATGTTATATTTCAATATATCAGTACATTCTAATGGTCTGACACTAGGGGTGTCTGAACCATATCCAGCCCTCAGTCAGGGATTATGAAATGTGCAGAGAGAGAGAGAGAGAGAGAGAGAGAGAGCCTCCTCCACACAAACATCTAGGAGGTGTGAATAAAAATCCCCCCAAAAAACTCACACAATTAGTTTTGCACCGCAAATAACGCGGGTGGGAGGATAATTGAATCGGGCCCTATATGTTTTTAGTTCATTTCTAATAATGGCTATGATACAGGTAAATACAAAAAAAATACCCGTAGTAACTTAAACTATCCCCTAATACTAGTAAATCCATTATAAAATCTGATATAAAACTGATATGATTTCTACTGATGACCTTCATGTGATTTAAGTTTACCTAACCCAGATATAGAGCTGTGAGCTATTTTGATACACAGAGAAATAACATGTTTTCGTAGCACCACTGAGTTGAAAGTTCAGACTTATTCATGAATACTTTATTGCTCAGTACCAAGAGAGAACGTTCCAGGTCAGTAGATGGTAAAACTAAACAAACAGCAATAAACAAGTCAGAACATGTTGTATGTAAGATCCAAGTGGAACTAACACGAGCCCTCTATAGAGCATGTCATATTGTTATGTGTGAAGGATGTATTACTTTACTACAGAACAACTGAATAATATTTTCTTCTTGGCTGCTTCTAGGTATGTTGAATTCTCTTGTCAGAATAAGTTACAATCTACCAAAATATGACAAAATACTGCTACTTGTATAATGCAATATCTATCTTTAATAGTTCAGTTAATGGTATTTCCTCCCCAGGACCCATGCTAAGTCAGGGTTGCCGACTTTTAAAAGTTTCCCTCCGAGAGATCCCGGAGGGAAGCCATAGAAGCATGCAAGGGGTGGGGCTTAACAACGTTATTTGCATTGCGCCATTAAGCCCACCCCTTGACTATCAATTACCCATTTCAGGGTTTCTTAGGGATGGAAGTGGGGCTAGATGACGCAATTTGCATCATCAAGTCCCTCCCTGTCCCTAGCAACACTAGTAAACTAGTGTTGCCAGGCAGGGGTGCAGGATTTGAGGCAGTGGTTTCATGGAAACCACGAGCCTCAAGTCCCTTGTAGGAGATTTGCCGGCTCTCCCAGGATACCGGGAGAACTAGCCGAATTTCAGGAGTCTCCTGGACATTTCGAAAGAGTCGGCAACTATGTGCTAAAGTGTGGCATATGGACAAGGATCAGTCAATTAGACCAGAACTGTGTAAACTTTAACCATAATTCCCCTAGTTTCAATTATAATTATGGTTGTCTTGGAGACTCCCGAAATATGGGCTTTTCTCCCATTATCCCAAGAGATCAGACAAATTTCCCGTAATGGGATTGAGGCCGTAATAAACATATATATTCTCACTCATCTCAAGATATATCTCAGCTTACTCTCTCTGATCTTCACAGGGCATACAGCTCTACTATACACTAAACAAATGCTCTGATTCCTGGTTAGAGGACTTATCCTGGGCTGCATCCACTCTCTGAAATAACCTTCCTCGCCCATTAAGACTATCCTCTACTCTCCAAACTTTTAAGCAGTCCCTTAAATTCAGCTCTTTAGACAAGCTAAACAGATTGCACATCCTACTTAACATTTATCAACCCTTTTTACAACTACCCTGCTATCCAGTTTTCCTTTCTGTTGCCTGATTAACACAAACTTAGAAACTTTTCTTTCCATACTAAAATTACCCTCAGTTCTGCTACTAACACTGCTGTATAACTGCATCATACAGAGCACTGAGCACTTTTACCATACAAACTGGCTGCTCCATTGTGTAATATAAAGCTCTTATGGCACTCTTACCCACCCATTCTGTCTGTTACCAACCAGGATGTTAGAATGATTGTAAAGCGCTACGTAATCTGATAGCGCTATATAAAAATCTGTTAATATAAATAATAATTATTATTATAATAATAATAATTATTATTATTATTTAAAGCATTGTCCCGCCCCTGCTTATCTTTGTGGAGTTTGCATGTTCTACCCATGTCTGTGTGGGTTTCCTCCGGGTGCTCCAGTTTCATCCCACACTCCAAAAACATGCTGGTAGCTTAATTGGCTGCTGATTGATTTAAACGTATGTGTTAGGGAACTGAGAATGTATCTTTAAAGGAGCAGGGACTGATGTGAAATATTCTTTGTAAAGTGCTGCAGAAAGACCTGTTAATAAATAAACTGCGGTTTCCAAATAAATCAATGGGTAAGAATGCCAATCGACATACTTACTCATTTTTTTAATAACATTTCTAAATTAGCTTCCAACACTCTCTTTCGGAAAACAGCTTTTTCGAGGGAGCAACTGCATTTAGCAGTAGTGGAATTATTCAGACAGATTGAATGACTCAATTATCAGACCAGAGAGTCTTGGATCCCTTTGTTGGAATTCCAACAAATTGGTCAGTGCCATGCACTTGTCATGATCATGGTATGTTTCACTGAACTTTATTTCATTTGTTTACCTTTGTTGATCACATGACCTTTCAGTTCCTGGTTTTCACTCTTTTCTGCAGTTATTAGTTGTTCACAGGTGTGGCTCATTCCCTTGCTGAAACTCACTGACAAGTAGCTCTATTCAAACCCTCCTCTGACATCCCCTCACCGTCAGAGCAACAGGAATCCTTTCCTGCTGATGTTTTGTCTTCGAGTTCTCTCGTGTGTTCTGGCTCCGTGCTTCCAGATCCTCCAGTCCTTGGTCCAAGTTATCCTGTCCCTTTTTCCTCTATTCCAGAGTTTTTGGTCCCTAGCTGTGTCTCCTGTGTGTGTGCACTTCCAGTGTTCAGCTGCTCTCTGCAGTATTCAGTCCACGTAGTCTCTACTACGCTAGCTATCTGCACTACTACTGCAACCCCTAGATCCCATCGACCATCTTAGCATCTGTGTACAGAGGGCCACAACCTGCTGCAGGCAAGAATATCCCCACCATCAGGGGCTCTGGTGAACACCAGGCTTGAGGTGCCTCTGGGCCTGTGTGGTCCATTTACTGACTGGCATTGAGTCCAGTGCATGACAGCACTGCACTGCCAGCTTAAGCCAGTACCGGCAACAGAAAAACCAGACCTGCAGCAATTATTCACAGCAGGCAGGGAAGTCCTTTCCTGCACATCAGCCCGCTGTTGTGCAGCCTGTTACATCTCTCCTGCAGCAAGTCTCAACGTTAGGAGACAGTAACTTATCTCCTACTACCAATACTTGCTGCTAGAGAGCTGGGATAAGTATTGCTGTCTCTCTCTCTCTCTCTCTCTCTCTCTCTCGGTAGTAAAAAGAAGCGGCATAATGCCGCCTCGGGGTGGCTTAGGTAGAAGTGGGAGGGGGGAGGCGGGGAGAGGCAATGTCCGTGCGGACATTGCATGGATAATTGAGGTAGCCCTATAGCACTTGTAAGTGGTATAAGGTACCTACAAAATTGGAAAAAGACCCCATAGGGCTGCGGACCCCATAAATGGCAGGCAAGGCTCAACTGGGACACCAGACAGGCGGGAAGGGGGGTTTAGTGGTCATTTATTTTGGTTTCTGATTGGTTTGACAGGGTAAGGGGCATTAGTTTAGCCAGGTGAATAAAAGGTCAGGCTTGTGGGGGTGGGCGTCACTCTGCTGAGAAGATTTTCCCTCCCTCACGGTGCTATGTTTTTCTAACCTGTATTATTCTCCTATTCAGACGGTGCATGGTTGGGCGATAGCAGTGGGGGGGTCAGCTGGTTATTTTTGGCGTTTAATGTGTCAATAGGCGTTTGTTGCAAGTAGTCTCGAGGTACTCAACCCAGGAGTAATACGAGGATTCCGTTCCCTAGCGGTCGGGTCCGTAGGTATGCCACCTTCCAGGTGCTGGGGTGAGCTTGATGATCGGGTTGTTGATGGATGGGACCGCTTCGCCGTGAATGCCAATATATTCGTTTGTAGGGTTAAGGTTAAGATAAGTGTTAGGTTAGGTGCTGAACCCCCCATCTGCTATTGGGCCGCCTTTCACTGCTGAATGTTCTAGCGTTTAGACATTCATAGATAAACTAATTACAATTCGGCCCAATTCATTCATTACTTTAAATAAAACCATGATCCCTTTTTTAAGCCCAGCTAAAGCATCTGTGTCTTCATTTCTGTATGTTATGTTCGGCTGTGTGGTGCCTGAGTGGAGCATGTGCGGTTTGCCATTTAAGTGGGGGCGGGGTAGGGGAAGGACAGATCTGTCCACACCTAGCTCACCCGGATCTGTGAATATGGTCCAGGGACTGTAATAGGCTACATTTGTAAAGGTATAGTAACACAATCTATTTGTTATAGAACTCACCAGTAGTAACATTACTTTTCCCTGCTTGCTTGCTATAGATAAGCTGACTAAAGGAATAATATAAATCGGGTAAGAATTTGACCACACGGTAACAACAATACTGTGGTCACACACGACCCCATGCAAAAAATTTTGATGAATTCTTTTATTCAAACGGTGTATTGTTTTTCTGTCAAACTAAAAAGGGTAATGAGCACAGACTTAATAACCGGTTCCATTTTCTACCGGAACAATAGTAATAATACAGTGTTGCAGCACAGAGGTAAAATATTTACACGCAATTATGTTGTTATGTGTGTAACTTTTCTTATTTTAAAGATGATAATAGGGCATAATAAGCTGCAGCACAATGGAAGTAGTGATTTGTCCAGTGGTGATGTTTTGTCAGCAGCTTAGAAGAGACCCGCTGTTAGAGAGAAGCCTTTGCTGCATGAGACGTTTCTTTAGCCAGAAAATACGTCTTAAAGCAATCTTTAAAGCAATCCAAGCAAATAAAATATTTGCACTTTAACAATGGTTTAAAGAAGCTAATGTTCTCCCCAGTGGTGGCTGAATCCATTAAAGTGTGGGTATAGATCTGTCAATATTTTTCTATTTTATTAGAGTATGAAATATAAGAAGTAAATGGTAAAAACACTATTGTAAAAGCAAAATGCTGTACACAGCAATCAAATGAAATGTGAGTGGTTGTAGTGACTAGAGAGCGTGCATCTCCAGGGGATGCAGTGGCCACTTAAAATGTCCACGATGATTCAGCTGACAGCTTTGTCGTGAGGGGGTGTGGGTCCACGCAAAGAACAGCCCTATTTCAATTGGGCTGTTCTCTCCCATCCAGTTTCAAGCTGGCTGGGATATCGATTGCTTATGCCTCAAAGAGGCATAGCAATTGATCTAGGGAGCACCAGGTGAGTGGCTAAACTAACCCCAACCCTTCCCTTAATTCTAACCCTAACCCTCCCCTTCCATTATCCAAACCATAACCCTCTCTTCACCACAGCCTGACCCTCCCTTCTCCGTAGCCTGACCCTAATACTCGGGTCGCGGGTTTGCGAAAATGAATGGGCGAGTATGCCGATCGGCACACTCACCCGGGCGAGTATGCTGATCGGCACACTCACCCATTCATAAAAACAATTCTAAAATGGCCCCCTATTCGAAATAAAGACAGCCGAAAAGTAACTTTTGGCTGTCTCTATTTCGCAAAGCGGGCCATCGGACCGGAGAATGCAATTGATCGTGAGTGTATCAGTATAAAAAAAAAAATTGTAATGCAGAAAATTTGCCATCAGTCTCCACTGTAGAAAGTGGCGGTAATCAGACTTCTGGGGGTATATTTACAAATGTCGATTTTTTTAAGCGATTTTAACGCTCGGACGGATCTCGATTTTTTTTTGCAAAAAACGTGGTATTTACTGTGTACATTTTTTGCCGCGATTTTAAATCCCCGTCAAGATGCATTGATTTTTCGAGGGAAGCCTTTTATAGTAATGATGACGTCATAAACACTAGAGCACTCACTAGAGCCCCCTAATGTAAATGACATCATATTTTCTATAAAAGGCTGCCCTCTAGTGACCGAATGGTCATTAGTAGCGGCGGCCATGAAGAGGAAGGAGCCTGTCGCTGTGGCAAGTGCCAGAAGAGGCCGTAGAACAGAAGGAAGGACCGGATCAGCATCTTCAATCAACCGGACAAGATTTAAGATTTAAACTTTAAGCAACTGGAGAAGATGACCTGCAAAGAACAAATAAACTCCAAGCAAGTCCCAAGAATGATGACAGCTAAACGGTGAGTCTGAAAATGTTTTATTTCACTTATGCAACACACAGTACATTATAAGACATTTAGTACAAAACACGGTGGCCACCGGGGGGGTAATTTTACGGAGTAGGGGGCAATATAATCCATTGTAAATGGTTTTTTAATGCACACATGTCTGTCAATGTATTTATGTATGTTTTTTCACACTGTAATTTTTTTTTTTCAGCACCGGAGACAGCGCAACATTTTTAGAAGGCTTAACATGCTGACACTGATTTTACTACAAGGCTCAGCAGTGCCGAATGAGCCCCCCTTAACCTGCTGTGGGACTGTCTCGATTCATGGGCCAAAAAAGGGGTGGGGCCTAAATCAGCCCGCTAAGTCCCGCCCCTTTTGAGGTCACAATCCCGTCTCAGGCTAAGGGGAGGGGGGATGTTTCGTGTACAAATCCTGCACAAGGGCCCCCTCACTTCTTAAAACGCCCCAGCCTATGACATTAAGGAATGCTTTCTCTAACTCAGCACCACAGGCAGAGACTATTAAGTACCCTCTGTTTGTACTATTTTTCAGCTGCTAAAGGTTTGCTATAAAAGTGGAGCCTAAAAAACTGGTGTGTTTAAGTAAATTCATTGGGAGTGCACACAGTTCATTGCCTGTTTCCTTTTAAAACCAAATAGTTGATGACAAATACAGAAAACAACGGTGTTTTTGCAGAAGTCGGTGTGCTGCAAATTGTATTTTTAAACAAAGTCAAGCATGAAGTTCTACAAGTCAGCCAGACACGACGAGTTTTTCTGTCCTAACCATATACAGCAACTTTAAGCAGAGCGGAGGTGGTTGTCTAGCATTATGCAATGTTTCTGTGCTAAATGCAATATTAAGTTAAAGTTTCTATAGCATATTGAGCAGTCCGTACAGATGTATAGTCTGAATTCCAAATGAATTATACAACGCGGTTACAGTGCCCCGGGAAAAGCCTAGCGCAACCGCATCTGTGTGTGACCGCATCTGCAGGTTACCGCTAGTACACCTGCATAATCAACAGTGTATTCATTTACCATCACATTATCTTCTGATTTTTTCCTATTTACTATTTTTCGCTTTGATCTATCTGCAGGAATTTATAACATAAAGGAAAGTACAGGCCCACAGCAGCTGGCAGACCCTCACACACAGCTGGCCAGTCAGATATACACATACTGCACACATCATGGGAATTTCCTGTGGACCCTAGGCTAAGCACGTACACAGCAACAAATGCCCAAATGTGAACAGAGACGTCTTCAGCCTATTGTGTGTCGTGATCTCTTTAACCAAGGAGAGACTGAGCGGTGTCCCTGCATAAAGATATCCCCTGTGATGCCATTTACAACCCTTCTGTGTGAATAAACACTTGCTGCATTCTGAAGTCACCGCAGTATCGTCTTCAGCCAATCGGCATGCACATTGTGTGTTTTGGTGATTTCATTTAGTATTTTCATTCCTTGTGTTAATATCTACATTCTATCTTTGTGCTTTGCATTTATTGCATCTTTTGAGAAAATATGCGGTGTCGGTGAGTTGTTTTTTTTGTCATTTTGGGCCTGATCCTAATCTAATAATGTTACCCAACTTCAGCCAGATGCAACGGAGCTCCTATTATATGGAACTCAGTACAATAGGAGTACAATGCAAAGGGGCAATTCCATTCATCCGCATGCATAATGCCTGCACAGGGAGCGGGGATAGTCATGCAGATGAAGGTAAGTGGGCGGTGGTAGTATTCAGACCAATGCAGATCCATGCAGAGACTTTAAGGTAGGGTTCTGGATGCATAAGTCCAAAAAATACACAGAGTTCAGGATCAGGTCCTTTGTTATTAAGGGCTAGATTTACTAAACTGCGGATCAGTTGGCCCATAGCAACCCATTCGATTCTCTAGTATATAATCTGAAAGCGAAAGCTCTCGAATCTCATGGGTTCCTATGGGCAACATCTCCACTTTTCCTGATCTGCAGTTTAGTAAATCTAGCTCTAAATCTTTTTGTTACATTTTACCTGCCACAGCAGTTAGGTGGAGTAATCACTTATTTCTACTATGAGCAGAGGCAGAACTAGCGAGCTGAGGGCCCAGGTGCAAAAAATACGCTTTGGCCCTAATGACCTAATGGCTGTGGGCCTTCATATCAGCATGGTCTCCGGTGCCGTTGCACCAATGGTAGTTCTGCCCCTGACTTTGAGACATAGGGCCGTATTCACAGATCCGTTTTTTAAAAGTACGCAATTATACGCACGCACATAGCAAGGCCACACCCACCAACACCCATGACACTTCCCTCTGCCGGCCGTGCAATCGTAGACTTACACCTCCATAGACCACCCTTATCTTTATGTGTGTACTTATGTGCGTATATGTCTTCCGTGCATGCGATTCTTTATAGCCACGCCCTCAAGCGTTCATTTAAATGCTTCTCCCCACCCCTTTTCATGTAAATGTAAGTATGTATGACTATGCAGGCCATCCGTACCGATGTACTCAAGTGCGATTCACATGTCCGCGCCTAAAGCACTTACATGCGTATATTCTACGTAATTTACGTAAATAAAGTAACTTCGCATAAACAGTTAAAACATTGTAAAAATTATTTTCTTCCTATAGCATCATATATGTATAATAACAATACACATAAAAATTTGCACGCAATGTGACCCAATGGTAGCGCACGCAGTGTAATTTAAAAGATGCGTACGTGACAATTTAATAGTACACGTACGTGGCAATTTAACAATATAGTACACGTGGCAATAAGGAAAGTGAATACAGACGCAGGTTGTGTTCCAAAAATATTTGCAACAGTTTTACTCCAAGAAAACAATCAAACACATATTACAATAGCCAAAATTACATTAGATTCTCACCAGTGAACTCAGGGATCAGATCTGTCCACTCTCAAGGCTTCAACCCAGAACTCCTCTGACTGCCTGTTTCTAAGTGCCAGCTTTTATTCACTCTAGAACAATGGTACAATGATATCACAGTAGCTCATTGTTCATTGGTAGATCCCATATCCCTGGGACCCCATTGGTGGTATCCCACAGTCCAATGAATGGAAAGTAAACAAATCTGATCCCTTTACAGTGACTGGAATATTTAACAATTTTATAAATGCTCATATTTTGCAAACGCTTTTAGCGACAATTTTACAACTAACACTAAAATACGCACCTTGGGCCTGATCCAGAATAACGCCCGCCGACGGCAGGCGTAAGCGTAAGATCGGG
>WWET01000157.1:699892-729021 GCA_011038615.1 Limnodynastes dumerilii | reverse complement strand
TGTTCTTTTCATATGTCTTTTTTTTTTTTTTTTTAAATATAACTTTAGGTCCATTTTCTTAATTGCCAAATTTGCCCATGTCAATCAGTGTGCACTTAACATGCGTGTATTAGTGCAAATGTAGGCAAATCACAAAACAAAAGACAAAGTACCTCCATAATTGAGCCATCCTGTCTTTGCATTTCACATAGTATCTGTAATGATTTTAAAGCCTTTCTATTTGAGCATCTCTATTGTTGGTGACAAATCTGCCAAGTCACTGCACACAGATCTAGGACATGTGCTGAGTAGTATCTGCCATTAGCAACATCTAAATGTGCTTGGCTGCTTGTTCCAGGGCTTCTGCCAGTTGTGACAGAGAGAATGAGATCTTGTACCATTTTCCATGTCAATAGGAACTAACTATATACACATCATAGGTGCTGTCAACTTGAGGGCTGCTGTTTACCAGTTCAAGGACGAAGCAGCAGCTTTGAAAGTAGCAACTGAAAATAGGAAATGTCTGTGCTCCTATTATAAAACATAGTTTGCCAGTATAGAATAGATGCTAATAATATTCAGAAATATCCATGTAAATGTTGCTGTAATTTAGAGATGATTCTGGATACAAAGGTTGGATTTTGAAAGACAATTTTCTTTTTCCTTATGTGCACAATGAAAATGAACTGCTTGAATGGTTGGCAACTTTTGCAAATAATTTTTAGGGAGACTGTGATAGCACTATCAAAGCGCTGGACCAAAGGGGTGTGTCCTGTGAATAGCTCCACCCATGGGTGTGTCCAGTGCTGCCAGGAGAACTATTTCTCAATCATAATCATCAGTATTTTTCGATTGCTAAATTGTCAGTGAATAAATATTTGCAGTATTATTGTGAAGACTTTTGAGTAGGAGATCCGCTGACTTCTTCATCCAAATAGAAAAGCTAAAAGTAAGTGACAGTAGCTGTTTGTCTCCATTATTGAAGTCATGTTGTCTTAGCTATCTGCCGGTCTTTCATTACATCTTGCCCTCCATGAAACTCCATAGGCCTCAAAGCAGGGAAATAGGACACAGTTGGTTAATTCTGTCAATGAAAAATGGGCGACATTCCGCTCACACCTTTCACACCACCACGAAATAATGACACTGACACATTGCTTAATTAGGGGGCACAGATTTATTAATTGGAGTTGGTTAAGCAAGAAGGTGGCAAAATACCAGTTGGGTAAACAGGGGCGGCCCTAGGTTTTGCGGTGCCCTAGGCAACAAACACCCTCCTGGAGAAAAAACTTGAGACATTTACTTTTTATTTATTTATTTTTTTGCAAGCCTGGCGCCACTGGCCAGGCTGTAATTGGGGGGAGGAGTCTTCTCCTCCTGAGATAAATGTGGTGCTTGGCTATGACATCATCTAACATATCAACAGACAGCAATGATAGTTGCACAAAAATAAATAAATAAATATGACATTCATTTGCACCCCTTGCATTGCATGATAGTTTTCCCAGAAGGAAATTGACAACTTTCTTTATTTTGTGCTCCTATCTCCGAACCAGTGCTTTGGAAGCTTCCATAATATTGACACCCTAGTTCAAGGTTGCTGACTTTTCATGGCTTTACCTCTGGGAAATAGATCTATGTATGTATGTATGTATGTATGTATGTATGGGGACAGGGCTTGATGATGCAATTCATGCAAAGCACGTCGTCTAGTGCCGTCCAGCCCTTAGCAACACTTGGATTGTAGTATTGCTAGGCGGGAAGGGGAAGCAGGGCTTGAGGCCATGATTTGCATAATCACATGACCTCAAGCGCTCTGTGGGAGATTTGTCTGTTGGAGAACTGCCCGAATTTCAGGAGTCTCCCGGACTACCGGGGTACTCAGCCACCCTGCTCATAGTTGTGACCCTGGAAATAGGACTTTGACATAAGTAAAAGTTTTATTGGAGACTGAGGACTGGGGACCTAAAGTAGTAGCTATGTGTAGGTATTTGGAAAAGATGCAGAGAATTCGCTATGTATGAACACAAACCAGGATTGTGATGGTTCCGCACTTGTGTATTTTCTAACTTATAATCACATGTAGCCTGAGTGTGCAATTAATCATAGTTTCCGACTCTCCCGGAATGTCTGGGAGACTCCTGAATGCCGGGACAGTCGACAAATCTCCCACAGGGGACTTGAGGCTCGTGGTTTCCATTAAACCACAGCCTCAATTCCTGCCCCCCTGCCTGACAACACTAGTTTACTAGTGTTGCTAGGGACAGGGAGGGACTTGATGACACAAATTGCATCAACAAGCCCCACCCCCATCCCTATGAAACCCTGAAAGGGGTAATTGATAGTCAAGGGGCAGGGCTTAATGGCACGATTTGCATATTTCGCACCGTTAGGCCCCACCCCCTACATGCCTCTATGGCTCCCCCCTGGGATCCCCCGGAGGGCAGCTTTTAAAAGTCGGCAGCCCTGCAATTAATCCTTAACTGCAAAGTTGAAAATATCATATAACTATGGTTCTGATTTAAGAATTAAAAAATAATAATTAAAAAAAGAAGAAAAAATGAAGGTAATAAATGTCGGGTTGTCACATCGTTTTTGTGAGACTGACGTATTGTGAATGAGTTACAGTGTTGATTAATGAAAGCACAGTGATCACTTGACACTTACAGAACAGGTCACATTTTATTTATTAAAGTAGATTTAATGACAGCTCTTACAGTCTCTCTGACCTTCTTATTTATATAATTATCACTGAGCAATAAAAGAGATAATATAAAGTGTGGATATTCCCTGATTGTTACTTTAATGAACAGGAATTCATTTTGTGAATAGTGAAGCTCTTGGAGCAGGGTCACGGTGGTCATTTGGAATAATGCATTGCTCTGGTATGACAGGTGCTCCTCCTTAAGCACTGCTCGAAAATTACAACCCTACCAAAGGTAAGTACCCACTTCCATATTCTAGTGCCAATACTGACGCTGAGCACGGTGCTTTCTCACCCGGTTGTACCTTGCTTGTAAGAAAAACATGTTCATTAAAAAGAGTAGTAAGAGACAGTCGTTTCACCACACAGGCCTAATAACCAGGCCTGTATTGTTAACAGGGGGTAGATCCAGACCAACACGCTTGACACGATTCATTGCCTAGCGTCAGAGCCGGATTAAAGTCTGTGGGGGCCCCTGGGCAACTAAGTTGCTTCACATTAATATACAGAAAAGTTGCCCCCTATTTATTTCCGTCTAGTCAGCCTTATTGCCCCTCCTTCTGTGTCCAACCAGTCAAATTACCCCATCTTTATTACTGCCCAGTCAGCCTTATTGCCCCTCCTCCTGTGTGCAACCAGTCTTATTGCCCCTCCTTCTGTGTCCAGTCAGCTTTTCCCCCCCTCCTTCTCTGTATTCAACCAGCCTTCTGCCCCTTCCTTCTGTGTCCAACCAGTATTATTGCCCCTTCTTTGTATCCAGCCAATCTGATTGTCACCTTTATGTGTTTTCAGCAAACCTTATTGCCCCCTTTTTATTTGTGTCCACCCAGCCTTTGTGCCCCCTCTATGTTGAAATACCAATTCCTCAACCACATTGTTTAAAAACTGTATAGTAATCTTACCTTTGCGGCCTCTCCTCCGGCTCTGTCCTCCATGGCGCGGGGTCTGAAGAATTCTGACCTTAGGTCAGGTGGCGTCTTGTATACAGAGCAGGGGCTGAGCATAGCGCAGCCAGCTCTGTACAGGCAGGGGGCAGGAGCGCTATATGAAGGCTCCGCCTCCTTGCTCTCCCCTTGCGCCCTGGCTACAGTGACAGAGGATGGATGTCAGTGACTGACATCCTCCTCTTAAGCACACTATAGCAGCTGCCAAACGCTGGCACACTTTACTATTTGTCCCCTGCGTGTGTACCGCATGGGACTTTCTGCAGTTTGTATTTTTTTTCTTCCGGGATCCTCGGCCCAGACACTAGTGACAGGCTGTCAGTGAAGCTTATGAGTCATCACTGCCTATAGAGAGAGAGACAGAAGTCTCAAGCTCTAGCGATGACTCATTCACACAAGTTTCCCTCACAGGGTGTCATGTGACCTCCCTGGCTGCAGAGGCCAGAGACCTTCTCCTGCTTTTCCCCAGCCAGGATCATAAGGTAAGATTTCTGGGTTTTTGTGGGTAGGACTTTGAATGCATTAACACTATCTATATACAAATTCCTGAGTATATCACCCACACTCAGGGCTATCCATATTACATGTATTAGTGTACTGCATACACAAGCACTGGTACTGAAGAGTCACCACAGGGCACCACAGTCACAGATTATGATATCTGGTCAGGCTTAAATGACTTCCTCACATATACTAACAACACTACAGTGATTCAATCAGATAATGTAAGCATCAATAGAATGGTGGATAATTACATGAATGGGCATTTACAAATAAGCACCTAATCAAGTCCATTTCTATACTGGGATGAAAATTTGGACACCCTTACACAAATTAGCAATTAGCTGCCCAGTCTCCAGGTGCTTGGAAACTACGATTCCTAGCATGCTTTGTCAGGTGTCAGCCATGTTTTGTAGTTAAATGGCATTAGATAATGTGCATCGGGGAAGCAACTCGGGTTCAGAAACACACACGTAAGTATTTACGTGACAAATACATGAATGGCCCATACGTTCACAATTACGCTACGCTAATGAGCGTATTTTCTATGGTGCGCATGCGCAGTACTTAAAAATAGGCGATTTTACGTCTCCGCCGCGCGTAAATTCGCTCCGATGCGTTGTGCTGGATCAGGCCCACTATCGCAGCTGCCGAAATATGACGGCGGCTGCGATGCACTGTGCTTAAGAGGAGGATGTCAATCACTGACATCCATCCTCTGTAACTGCAGTTTGTGGGGGGCCCTTTGTGTGTGGGGGCCCAGGGACGACCACCCCGATCGCCCCATGGTAGATACAGACCAAACAGCTTGTTACGTTTAATCGCGTAATCTATTTACGCTAGCTTATTTTCTATGCACTCCCCTAAGCACTCCCCTTACGTAGTTTGGCCATTTTACGCTTCCCAAACCCTCCCTTAACTTTACACAGCGTATGTACTGACGTACGTATAGGCCTCACGTACTTACGAGCCTAAGCAAGCCCATACTGTGCGAATAAATGCCTCTTCCCGCCTCTGAAGCTTAATTCTGGGTGTTGTATGGCTGGAACACCCCTTCGTATGTTGTTACACTGCTGATAGGTGACTGGCTTGTACGCTCAGAGTTACGTGGTGTAACATCTGCCGCGCATGCGCAGTAAATACTAATGTGCGGTTTTACGTCAGTGGCTAGCGTAAAATTGCTCGCGTACGTAGGTCTGGATCTGGCCCCAGGTGTAATGCTCCAATAACCAGTTCTTATACCGGTGTACCCGCCCTCTTTGTGTCCTGCCTGTTCCAGCAGACTCTGGAGACGACTCGCTGGTTATTGACGTTTGCTGTCCTTCTCCCAGAACTGCCAGATGCCAATCCACCCGAAGAGAAACAACAGTTAATGAGGGCTGACGGCAGCGGAGTGTAGGAGTGATCGAGCGCCTCATGGGGTGGAAGTGCGTGACTTCACTCCCTGGCTGGAGGGTTACTCGGTTTGTTCTGGCCGGGGTCGCTGGGGCTGAGCATGGACCTCTCTATGCCTTTACTGCTAAAGGGTCTTCCTCACCTAACGTTGTGGGGACCAATCAACCATAATACTTCAATGGTGATCAACTGAGATTCTTTGGGTCTTTGACCTCTTCTTCCTGCCTTGAGCCTGCAAAGGAGACACAGATAGCCTGGCCTACAAAAGGAAACCTTAACAGGCCTAATGCCACTATCCTACAGGGGACTACCACTCACTTACCAAGCTTGTCTCTCAACGGAGGGACTAACCTCTAACAACTACAGAAAACACAATTTATCAAAAGCTTACCCAGGATGTCATTTGCAGCAGTGGCGCCGGGGAAAAGAGGTTCCCCTAGAATTTGACTGTGTTCCCCACCACAGGACAGTACACAGCGGACTCATGCACCGAGTCCCTTTACCGATGTCCGTAATCGTCAGTACCTCTCCTGACGTGTGAAGGCCTAGGAGTACCAAGGGAGTTTTGGCCACACTGCGAGTGGGGGGGTAGAGATACAGCCCGGGGATGCAGGGCAAAATGTAGCACTGGGGGGGAGGCGGAACAGGCAGCAATGACTCGTTGCCTAGGGAGATTTTGGATACTAACGTACAGAGTTAAAACTCAATTCTGGATCAGGTCCTAAATAATTAAGTGCATAGGGAACATAATAATCAAGGTACTAAATTACATAGGACAGATTTGCAGGACCGCCATCAGGGAGAAAGGGGGGGCAGCCGGGACAACTGTCCCAGGTCCAGAGCTGATGGGGCCCCACCATCATTAGTGGGCTGATGCGCAGAACTTCCCCACGCACCAGACATCTGTTAACACAGGTCCATGGGGCCCCACACCATGTGACATAGCTGATGACATCACATAGGGGTGGAGCCCCACGGATGCGTCCCGGGCCCCAAAACTTCCTACGGCGGCCCTGCAGATATATAGATAAATATATATAAAGGTTTTTGTATGTCAGTGCAACCAGAGGGGAAGAAGCGTCAGAAAAATGTTACTAAAGGAAAGTTTAAGGCATAGGCGTATCTATAATGGGTGCAGGGTGTGCAGTGCACACGGGCCCCTCAGAACAGGGGGCCCTGTGGCATGCATCCTGCACCTAGGATTGGCAGTGGAAGGGGGTGCCATTGAGCCCCCTTCCACTGCAGTGGGACTGCCCCTATTCGCAGGCCGAAAAAGGAGCGGAGCTTACAGCGCTGTTAGGCTCCATCCCTTTTGAGGTCCACAAATCAGTGCAGTTCTGTCTGGGGGGGGGCTATGTACAAATCCTGTACAAGGGCCCCCTCATTTCTTAAAACGCCCCTGGTTTAAGGAGTAGGTTTAAAGTACTGAAATTTTGTATAACACACACACACACACACACACGCATACACACACACACACATGCATACAGCTACACGGTTTTATATGGTGTTTAACATTTTCTATTAATGTGAAAACAAAAAAGTTGCTGCTTCAAACATTCTTCAGTAGAGTTTTCAGCCAGGCAGCAGGAGTAATTACATAATATGTTTGGCGCCCTACCAATAGGGTTTTTTTTTGTCAATACTACTAGTCCTGTTAGAACATTGACAAAATGTAGCTGGCGGGGACAGTGGATAATGCAACCGCATAATTATTAGCACATATGAGCTCTGTCTGATCTATTTATCAGTGTTTGCCAAGAATGGGATGAGTGAAGAGCCAGCTCTATCCCACTGCAGCTATTTGTCAAACCGTTGGAAGAAAGAGATTTCAAACACAGATTAACAGGAGATTAGCGATGCGATTTTATTTTGAAATGGAAATAAATAAATAAAATACCTTAGTGAAATTTGTTAATGGTGTTTAATATGTACAAGAGCAGAGCACTGCATATGATTGGAGCACAGATTAGGGCCTATGTGCATGTTACATTAGAGCAGGGATTCTCTCCCGTGGTAGGTGCTACACAAGGCTGTGGATTCATTAACTGTAGAGGTGATGTGCAGGTAGAAAAATGTAGATTGCTTCTGTCTCTCCTTGCAGGCAGGATCAGCAGATAGAAGCCAGGCTCTGCTGGTGCAGAGGGGGTGGAGCTTTCTGCTTTCAGAGAAGTAAGAAGAGCCACTGAGCTAAAGGAAGTGATATGTATGATAGGAATCTATCCATAGTTCATATGTACTAATAGAAAACTAAAAAGCACACAGACATGACTCAAAAAGCAAACTATTTATTTGGTGCACATAAGTCTTCCATATATAATTCCAATTTCTCATAAACAGCATTAAATTGTTAAAATATTCATTTTTAATTTCACATTTTTTTAAATCACAAAAAAATAAGAATTTTCACATATTGGACCGGATCCTGACCTAGTAACTTTGTTCCGTCCGAGCCCATTTCAGAGGAAATGGACTGTGCTTCCCATCCGCCTGCTAAAGCGGGCAGGGGGGAGCATGCAAAGTGTACAGTGTGGGAGGGGGTTTCCACACTGCTGCGGATCAGCGGCTATAGATTGTGTATATAATGGTGCTACGCATGCACAGTTTAACCGATCTTAAAAATATGCAGAGAAATAGCAGCAGCTTCTTAACTGTGAAACAGGTCCTTAATGTATGCAATCTACGTTGGACGGCTCTGAATCACCATTACAAACCTAGTTCATCTAGGTTCCTAATGACAGAAGAATGAAGGGGCGTTCCAGCACAAATTAAGACCAAAGATAAGAAGAGTGGGTGGAGGGAGCCAATTAAATGGGGAATTCTGGGTGGCGGTTACACAACAACATTCCTAATTAGCCGACATACACACAAAACTACGAACCTAAAGATAAGATAGCCCTATGGCATTGGCAAGTTGGATAAGAAGCTGAAAACTAAGGGCGTGTGAGGGTAGTCGGCATGCTACTTAGGTGCATAAAATTAAGAATCTAAGTCATTCTTAAGTGTGAATCCAATCCTCTATTGGCAGCACATCCTTATATCAGGAGGTTTGATTAGTGGTGTGGTCCACATTCTTGTTTTGTTTATGTGCAACATGGACAGATATCTGTACAGCTAAATTTTAGCAAGAGGATGACTTCAAGGGGCTGATTCAGAGCTGCACTTACACCTTTTTTTAGGTGCAAGTGTAGACCTTAGCAATACTATTTTGAACTGCAAGGGGAGGACATTTTAAATTGTAAAACCAGAATTAGAATTAAGAGGTGAAGTTTCTTAGCGCAACTCTATTTTATAGAATACACATAAAGCTATACAGACTTTGAATTCTAGGTCTAAAAGTAAAGTATTTTCCCTGCATGCAAAAGATTTTAAATTAATTAACACCCCTTACTTTGAAAAATAGTATAGCCGAGCTGTACACTTGCACCTTTTTTAAAACTTACTCCCAAACTCTGAATCAGCCCCCAGATTTGCTGGTACATTTATGTAGCATGTACATCAGGATTTACAATCGTCAGTGAAAGTGTAAGAGCCATCCCATCTCAAGTACAATTTTTAGGCGTGTCTCTCGCCAGTGCAGAGAATATTTCTTGTTACACAAACTCATACAGATATCCAGCAGACAACTAAAGTACTAGTTGGCTTAGTATATAATAGTAATACTACCTGTTGTGTCACCAATGCATTTTAAACAGATGAGTTTATTTCAAAATTCTAATTTGAAACCAAGAAGAAAATTAAACTACATATAAAAAACTAAAAGTTTCTGTAATGTTTTTATTGGGTTCCCATTTCTAAGAAACATTCTAATAAATCGTATTACAAAAAAATATAAATCCATGTTCTATAAGAAAAATAAATTACTAGCTGATATTTTTGTATTTCTTTTTTGGGATTTTGGTTCCCTAGCAAGTTCAATCATCTTTGTTGGTGGCTGTTAGTTAATGTAATAGCTTCCAGCTCAAGTCATCAAAGACTCCTACCAGTCCATGATGGAAAGTGTGTCACTGATTGAGTAACCTGTGGATAAAAAGAATTATTGTTTTTACCTCTGTATTTATATATTTATGATGAAAAGGGCAAACAGGCAGCTTGACTGTGCAAAGAAAATTGGCAAACCCCAGACATTTGATCAATAACAGGTAAGCAGTGGAGGAAGGTAAAGGAGAAGGGTGGATGTACTTAAAAAGCTATTACCAGAATTTATCATTATCTGCAGAGCTTTTGTCCACCAACTGCAAGCTGTTTATATTTCTATTTGTTCCTTGTATATTTTCTTAGACTTTTTAAGATTTTTTTTTTTGCTATATCGAATATATGACAATTATTGGTTTACATCAAGTCAGGCTTCAATCCAGTTCCCAAAGAGCTATTTTAAAGCATAATTTAAAACAGTGGTTCTCAAACCTGTCCACAGACATCAACAACCGAGCAAATTTTGTGTACTCACAGGAGCACAGGTGGATTAATCACCGCTGCAACCAGTTTGAAACATCCACCTGAGCTAATATTTAATCCACATTCGCTGTTGGTAAAGACTGAGGAGAGATTTGCTGGTAAAAGTGATTCTTTATATGAATGCTGTTATGAGTACAAAGATTTGAAAAAAAACCAAGCATTTCTATTTTTCTAAAAGGGTAACTTTCCTTAAGTTTTACTTAAGACAAGTTGAAAATGTATTTAGTAAGTTAAACCCCCTAGCCGAATGCACCTTAAGCTACCAATAATAAGATAGCATTTTGACCCTTAGAATATTATTTGAATATTTTTATTAGAATATTAATAATGTTGTGCGTTGTGTGTTTGATACTATAATGTTATAAAATTCTAAGGTCGTCCAGACGTACTTGGCCTTCTCTTAAGCCAAGTTCCATACACTTTTTTGTCTAAATCTCCTAATTTGTCATCACCTTGTCATTTTAGTTTATAGAAAGTTATGCATGATGGGAACATACAGAACATGTTCAAATAAGAATGTCTGGACTTTTGTTTCTTAAATTGTATGAATTTAACATAGAAAGTGACAGCAGATAAGAGCCACACGGTCCATCCAACATGCCCAGTTTCCATACTGAACTGTCAGTATTAAACGGTTGAGAATAAGAAGGAAAGCGGTAGAAATTTACACCTGGGGAAAACCATGTTCAATTTTAGGGGGAGTAAAATATTGTTTTTTTTACATGCAGGGAGAATACTTTGGTTTCGTTTATTGCACACAGATACTGACCAGCTTTACTTTTGAACTGTTTTTCAGACGTGGACTAGGAAACATGACCTCTTAGCTCAAACTGCTGTTTTCCTTGTCCGAAATTTAAAAACGTTTAGCTTAGGTGTAAATTTCTACCATTTTTATCTGATTTTCAAACTCTTTGGGCTAGATTTACTAAACTACAGAAAAGGATCTGATTGGTTGCTATGAGCAAAATTTCCACTTTTCCTTATCTGGTCTGGTGTCTGTATACTCTACATTTTTGTTTACTATATTTTGCCATGTTTCACCGTTTACAGATTCACAGCAAATCTGTCAGAATTTTACCTCACAGTGTTCATTTGAAGCTAAGAAAATCAGAAGATTTTTTTTGACACTTGACACAGAAAAGCCGTTCCGTTATTTGCTTCTTTTATATAAAGTTACACAGAGTGACATTTTGTACTCACGGGGCTCTTTTCGCTATGCAGGTAGAGGACACTGACTTCTATATACATTTGATTCTTTGTCTGCCAAAAGCAAAATCGTATGTTGTGTTATATTAACGTTTCATACTAATGCCAGAAAGAATTATTTAAGAAAAACCAAGACAGTGTTTTGCTCGATGAATATGTGTAGTGCATGTTAAATAAAAAGAGATTAAATCCACTTTAAATAAATCAGCCTGTTTTTCATTGAATACAATGTGTTTGGGTTGTGTTTTTTTTGTTTGGCAATACTTTATTCATTGACATTTATTGAATGCTTTACAAAACAAGAAATATCAATCAATAATAAGCTCCAGCTAAAAACACTGTGGGCCTAATCCAGACCTAGTGCCTGATTTAGAGCTCTTATCACATATCCACTGTCTGCACTGTGTGTATCCTATCCAGAGCTGTGACTTTTGCAACTCTGGATACAACTTACTGAACAGGTGCATGTGTTTCCAACATGCGATAGGATGTGTATCGGCCGAGACGGCGAGGTGTTCTAGCAGCAGTCTATACATGTATTCATGTATTTTTTTAAATTTATAACTCACATTAAAGTCAGTTGTCTTAAAAAAAAAACCTGATCATGTATTAATTAACCTAATTTAAATACTTGTGTAGGTCAGGGTTGACGACTGGAGTGTCTGGGAGACTCCAGTAATTCAGCCAGTTCTCCCAATATCCCGGAAGAGCCTGCAAATCTCCCGCGGAGGGCTTGAGGCCAGATCAATTCCTGCCCCCCTGTCTGGCAACACTAGTATCCTAGGGACGGAAGGACTCGACGATGCAATTTGCGTCATCAAGCCCCGCCCCCATCATTAGTAAATCTAAAAGAATGTCATTAATAGTCAGGGAGTGGGGCTTAATGACATGATTTGCATAAATTGCGTTATTAAGCCACGCCTCCTGCATACATTTATGGCTTCCCTCCGGAAGTCGGCAACCTTGGTGTAAGAACACGTTTAAGCTAAAAAGTAGATTGTTTATTGAATAAAAATGTAATCGGTTTTACGCTCTTAGCTGGTGTAAAATGTAGGTGGAATCTGGCAAGCCACTGCACTCTTTATAATTTAAATATAGTGGAATTTCCCATTGTGTCAGCGCACAGCACACAGATACGCACACAGAGGTGAACGCAGCAGTGCGCCATCTTTAGGTGCTCGCTCCCCTTCTGCACATGCACAGAGCTGTTTCCCGCTGCACTTGTTTGAAAAACAGGACCGGCGTGCCATATATCCTAACGCAAATTATAAGTGGCTTCTAAGGGATGCAAAGGTGCATGCTACTGCAGCTAGGGTGCCTACACACAGTCCAGTCAAGCACAATGCAGCTACTTTCCCAGATACATGGTAGGGGCTTCCCATCACAGGAGCAGCACTTCCAGTCAGGTCAGATTACTACATATAACAGGCAGCAGAGCAGAAGCATCAGATAGCTTCTACCGTGCACGTTTTCTAGACTGTAATGCAGAGGCTGTATGGCGCTGCTGCTCTGCTGCCTGTCATATAGAATGGTAAGTAGCTGCGCTGCTGTCTGTCATACTATATGATAGCTTCTACAGCCCATATTTGGGGAGAGGGAGCTGGCGTCAGGGGTTCCCATTCCCTAGATACACTACTGCTAAATTGTAATATATATAGGACAGGATTCAGCCCCCCGTACGCTTTTTGTGAACTCCCCTGTCACTCCCTTCTGTCGTGCGGAGATATGGACACTTCTGTGTCCATAAGCTAACCTCACTGATCTGCGTTCGCATGACTATCTGATCAGCTTTACACCGCCCCAGGTCTTACTAGCACAGTAAACCCCGCCGCCGTTTTGTAGAAGGCAAAGTCCGCACCATCCGACGGATCTCCATGAAGACGGAACACAGTTCCGTCCTCATGGGGACCCGTTGCGCAACATCTGGCATCTGTAACAAATGTTACAGACAAGGGGACTTACTCAAGTGAACTTAGTTGTGAATCCGCCCCATATTGGTTACAGAGTCACATTTCTCAGAGCTATATATATATATTTGTTGTGGACAACATATGTTTTTATTGCTTTACATATCATATTTTTGAAAATGATTCATTCCTTTTAATTATGTCTTGAAGTAACTGCAGACAGACGCTGCCGCTAAGTAATCTATTGTGACGTCCTGCTTATCTTTCAGTGAGACCAATTGCAGACAAATCGAATGAATGAGACGTTAGATGTTAGTTCGAAGACAGACATTTATTATTCAGCTGAATTGATCATCTGTATTCAAACAAATTGATGAGAGAAACGGAAGGCAGTTTGTGGCATGTGTTATTTTATAAATTATCTACATTTTGTCTATTAGAGCTGTAATAGGAAAACAGAGTGTGAAACTAATTAAATTATCTCAGACACAAGAATTTTTGCCCTATTAAGTGTAGCTGGAGGCTAGACTGACCCCATTAGAAGAACTTAGCATTGATGTGCGCGCTGGGATACCTATACAAGGAAGACAAATTTAGCTGCTGTAAGGGCTCGGTAAGAAATGTTAGCTATACTTGTGACTGCAACACATTGGGTTCACTTCTAGTTAGTCAAGCATGGTAGTGTCTTATATTCTGCTATTACCTCTTTGGGCCTGATGTGCATTTGCCTATTTTTGTTGGTAAAAGTATTATCTTCACAACGTATAAATAAGTAGCATGCAATGACAAGCGATATGCTTAAGCTGGCCATGATAAGTAACTTGGTTAAAAAATATTTGATATTATTATATTTTATTATATTTTATATTTGTCTTTATGAAGCACATGCAAGCATGGGCTTCAGTCACACAAAAAGACAGAGAACCCCATTAATGCTTACATAGGCGATTATTGGTTCTATGGGCCTGATCCAGTTCTTACGCCCAGCAAACCCTACCCTAACTTTTCTGAGCATAACCGCGGGCGTCCATAAGCTCAATGCGTAGATACGGCGCTTAGCACACCCATACTGTACGATTTAAATGCCTCACCCTGCCCTCGGTGCGTATATTGGGATTTTGTATGGCAGGCACGCCCCCTCAACCGTATTTACGAAGGTGTTACGATCAAGGCTCATACGCTCAGAATTTTGAAGCGTAACATGAACGTAACATCGGCCCCGCGCATGCGCAGTAAGTACAAATGGCCGTTTTTACACTTACACCCATTGTAAAACCGCAACCGAGCGTAGGTCTGGATCATGTCCAGAGGCGGAACTACCGGCGGTGCAAGCGGTGCACGGCACCGGGGCCCATGGAGATAATGGGGCCCAAAGCACCCACCGCATCAACCACTACTGCGGTGGCTGTGGGCCCCTATATCTCCATACAGGATGAGCGCTGGCAGTCTCCACAACAGGGAGACCGTGCCGTTCTGCATGCACACAGAGCCGGAAGTACATACAGGAAGTTTCTGTATGAGCAACTTCCTGTATGCTCCGCAGAGGAGGAAGAAAGAGGGAGGAAAGGTAAGTGACAAGGGGGAGAGGCTGGAGGCAAATATGGGGGAATACTGAGGGGAGAGGCTGGAGGCAAATATGGGGGAATGTGTTAGGGTGGAGGGGGGGTGTATGTGTAAGGTGGGGTAACGGCCCTTTCAGAATAGGGCAGTTCTTAGCGGGGTCCCACAATCCTTAGGGGTAGGCTGCAAAAAGGGGACTTCTTAGAATTAGGCTATGGGCAAGGGAGTCTTAATTGTAGGCTGTGGAAAGGGTTAGGGTAATAGAGGGGAGGGTTAGGGATAGGGTCATGGAAGGGGAGGGTTAGGGTAATAGAGGGGAGGGTTAGAGATAGGGTCATGGAAGGGGAGGGTTAGGGTAATAGAGGGGAGGGTTAGAGATAAGGTAATGGAAGGGGAGGGTTAGGGCAAGGATTAGGGAAAGGTTTGAGATAAAATTTGGGGGAGAGGCTGGAGGCAAATATGCGGGAATACTGAGGGGAGAGGCTGGAGGCAAATATGCGGGAATACTGAGGGGAGAGGCTGGAGGCTCCTATGGGGAAATACTGTGGGGTGAGGCTGGAGGCAAATATGGGGGAATACAGAGGGGAGAGGCTGGAGGCACATTGGCCGGGGAGGGGGGCCCAAAGCATATATTTGCACCTGGGCCTAGGACTTACTAGTTCCGCCTCTGATCAGGCCCTATGTTACTGGTCACAGTTGCATGTTACATGACTTACATAGTGAAGTTGATTTGAGCAAAGCATATTTTTTGTTATGTCTACTCATATAACATCAGGAACTTTTTATTATTGTTAGTCAGTAAAAATGCCATTGTGTTAATCTGAACAATTTGGATTCTTGTTTCTTGCCCTTATATCCAGAAATTACATGCAGAGCATTTAATAAGAATGTAATAACAATATAGAAGCATGGTGTAACCTTCTGCATAAGCAAAAGCAAATATTTAACAGAATACATATATATGCTTCATCCCGCTATGCGCTGTACCCTTTGACCAATATAACACTCCGATCACTGGAAACATTGTATTGTGACCCAATCAGAACTATGGGGTAGATCCAGAACTCCGCTCGCAATCCCTTTACACGAGCGTACCTTCTATACACTCCCCCAGGCACTCCCCCTGCGTGTACGTACTTTGGCCGCTTTACGCTTTCTAAACCCTACCTTAACTTTGGCAGCGTAACAACACTCGTCCGCTCACGAACGTATCGTCTGTGCGTAGTTATGCCGCTAAGCACGCCCATACTTTACTATTTAAATGCAAAAACCCCCCTTCAAAGCGTAAATTCGGTTGTCGTAAGGATGCCACGCTCCCTCAAACGTTCTTACGCTGCTGATACGTGAAAGGCCCTTACGCTCAGAGTTACGTTATGTAGCGTAACATCTGTCGCGTTCATTTAAATGCCTCCCCCCACCCATTTTTATGTACATTTTCCTGTATGTCTGATTTCCGTGCGTATGTCCGCAAGTGCGATTCACATGTACGTCTGTTAGGCACTTACGCGCTTATAGTCTACGTAAAGTATGTAAATAAAGTTACTACGCATGCACAGTTGATCCGATCCTAAAAACACCCACGCAACTCCCCCTCGAAAACAGATCTCTGAATACGGCCCCTCATCTTTAAGTATAATTGGTAATATTATTTGGGTAATTTGGATTAATGATTTGGGTAGTGGGGCCCCAGCCATTTTTTGAACAGGATTTAGGAAAATTATTTGGTCTTTAGGAAGACCGGGAGAACTCCACGCGATTACAGGAGACTTGCCAAATAAAATATTTACTTCAGGCATTATGACTATAAATTGGCAAAACTGTGTAAATGTGAGATCAGACCTGATTTCTAGAAGGTTTGATTAACTTTCACTTTACATTATTTTTTTTATCCTTTTTGTGACATTTTCATGTAATGTTTTGTAAAGATTTTCTTTTAATTGGCTTTTCCTTGAAACCATTTACCAAGGGGACTTACGGGTGTCATTCACTGAATCTACTAAGGTAACTTCAATTCAGATACAGAGTATATGTTTTATTTGGTATTTACCTTGCCTATCCTTTCCTTCTGCTAAGTAAACCTTATAAAATTGGTTCCAGGAAGATTAAATATGCTAACAAATCTTTTTCTTTATATTCTAGGATCAGTTATCTGACTGACAAAAAAAGTGTGTTTTTGTTATATAAAGCTGGGTACATGTCTGTGAAGTTATACCTGAGATGTGATGGCTCCTACAACGTCACTGATAATTGCAAGTCCTGATGAGCTGCCGATTCACATGTACACACGATCCGAGATCCTCATCTCTCTTAATCATCTGCTGAAACAATCTTGACTCCTCACACACACTGTACAGATATCTGCCTATGCTTCCACACAGAAGTCAGACAGATGGTCATACCAGTGTACACACTACACACATTGGTCTAACATTGTACCACCATTGATTGTGATTATAAGGATATTTATTAAGTCAACTCAACAGATGCACTCTGTTTGATTGCAACAAATGCTAATTATAAAGGCAGGACGCTGTTGGCAGTCCGGCCGGCGCCATTTTGAAAATAATATAGCCGCTTAATGGCGGCGGTATCATTGTTCAAAACAATCTGGAAATAGAAAATTGCTATGGGAACGTAAAGCTATTTTCCCGTTCCCAAAAAGCTACAGTTTGCGACAGTTGCAGCGGGTATATTAGGGTTAGGCTGTGGCGGGTATAAGGTTAGGGGCAGGGCTTAAGGGGAAGTTTAGGGTTAGGCAGCAAGGCATGAAGGGTTAAGGTTAGGGTGCAGGACAAGGAGGGTTAGGGTTAGGCTGTATGGCATAGAGGGTTAAGGTTGAAGAACAAGAAGGCTAGAGTGAGGCTACTGGAAATGGAGGGTTAGGGTTGAAGAAGAAGAAGAAGGCTAGGGTGAGGCTACTAGAAATGGAGGGTTGGGGTTAGGAAAAGGTTAATGGTAGAGTTATCTAACAACACTTACCTTTCGGTGGTTAATTCTTCATTTGTTGCAACTGCATCTGTTGCGTCACTGACTCCATTAATTTGTAGTATGATGGTCTTTTGCAAAAAAGACCATTGTAACGGTAAATCACATCCCATTCAAGCATGTCTGTAAATCATATGATCGACCTGATAATTGGATAGGTGTATACCCTCCTTTACTTTAAGCACCATACTTAAAATATACTAGCTAGAGTTTAAACACAGCATTTAAAGATGTGCCAGTTGCTAAACTATAACCATAACAGGATTTGGTCAAGTAAATGTGTTCTGCCTTCTTGTATTCTATAATATTTCCCCTGCACAGGCAGTCAGTAAAGGGCTCTGGTGCAGTATAGGAGCTCCACCATTTCCTTTATCCACATTATTGCATTCTGTAATGATGTCACAGTATCATCTGTAGATTCATAGTAATTTATCACTAAGCTCCATGCTGTTCATTTATGTATCTATTTTCTATAGACCTAAATCTGAACAAACAAAAATAGTAAATGTATGATTGTTCCAAGTAAGGAGTGTAATCACCATATCTGACAACCGTAGTGAACGTCTCGCACAGTGGCAGGTGTAATTAAGTTCCATGGCCCCTGGCAAAAACTCCCAGCGAGAAAAAAAAATAAATGCGTAGCCAGCGAGAACAAGGGAGACAGGTGAGAGAAAAACAAGAGACAAAAATGACAGGGTAGAGATAACAGGCACTTATCTGAATACAAGAGAGGTACATTTGTCATAGAGAGAGGTGAGGTATCACCCATCAAATATATGCAATGGGCCAGATTCAGGCTTCCATTTTTTATGTAATCAGAAAAATTCAGAGGGATCTGCAAGCAGTAAGTCGCACTATCAAGAGCCAGCTTCCTCACTCAACTCAGCCTCTTTGTTGAATGGAAGTGTCATTCCTCTTCAGAAACACCATAGGGGGGGGGCAGTCGGCACTATTGTCCCAAGCCCGAAGACAGAGGGGGCCCACTGATACTTACCTTAGTTTTACAGCAGCAGGTATCAGTGGCATGCTACCGTTGAACTTTGCTGCTGATAGATGCACAATAGTGGGCCAATGTGCAGGAAAGGCCTTCCCTGTGCATCAGTCCGCAGATAATGCAGGTCCGTGGCGCTACACCTATATGTGACATCACGGGTGACATCACATAGGGGGCAGGCCCAGACACCTCACTATCTCATGGTTGGTAACTTTTGCAAATGAATATCAGAGAGGCTGTGCTAGAACTATTATTGGCTGCACCAAATGGGTGTGTCCTGTGAATGGTTCCACCCATGGGTGTGTCTAGAGCTGCCAATAAAACTATTTCTCAATAAAAATGTCAGCCTCAGTATTTACTGATAGTTAAATTGTCAGCAAATACAGAAGCTGTATTATTGTGGAGACAGGCCTCAATCCACAGATAAGAAGGAAATTAGTACGTGCAGATTCGCAAAAATAAGCAACTAAGTGGCAAGTGGACTCCCATGACACTCCACCTCGTTTAAACTGCTCTTTACTGACACATACCAAATACTTCAGGGAGTCAGAGAGATCACCAACTCTTCAGGAAGTCTCCCTGATAGGGAGATTTTGCAACTATGAACTATCTGAACACTTAAACACACCTTGGGTTGGATCCAGACTTAAGAAGGAGCTTGAAATTAAGGGCCTGATCCAGACCTACGCCGATGCGCTATGCTTACTAAAGCACAGCGTATCGGCGTTCACTTTGACCGACACTCCCCCTGTGCGGGCGTATGGCCCCTTCCTTACGCCGCCTGAAGGCTACCCTAACTTCAGCCGGCGTAAGGAAGGGGCCATATGCTCGCGCAGGAGTGTATGGCCACCTAGCTTGCCCTCCCACCCTCATTAAACTAGCTCCCCGTGCCCACCTACACTAACCTGAACGTAGGGACGCTGGGGGACGTCCCCTCCAGCGTCCCTATGGCGCTGCTACGGACGCCCGACCCACGATCGGGCATTGCCGTAGCGACGCCAGGCAACATCTGCCTGCCGCATGCGCAGATTGGCTTTTCAGCCAATATTACGCTTACGCCCGCCTTCCTAGCGACGGCGGGCGTAGATCTGGATCAGGCCCATAGTCTCTTCCAAAAGCTCTTTGTAATGAACTGTTATTTTTCCTTCATAAGATCTATGTATGAAAATATTTCACTAGAGATCATATTAGTGATGTCAATTAAGTCCAAGCCCAATCTATTCTATTTAAATAGAAACAAGTGTTAGTAATGTATAGAATAAAATATTAGGTCTGTTTATAAAAGAATGAAATGGCTATTCACCTACGGCTATTAGAACTGAGAGAGGAATAACAAGCAATGAGATCAGGAAAAAAGAGAGTATAGTCAAAGAAAAACTAATGATAATGCTAATGATAAATATATATAATAAGAATAAAAAAAAAATTAAAATCAATAAAAAATAAGAACAAAAATTATCATAAAAATCCAAAAATAAGAAAAATAAGAAAAAAATAAAGAATAGAAAACTATAATCACTAGAAATGGTTCAACTCTATTGTTTAGTTTAAGCCTTTCAGTGATAGTGTATCTAATCGATATATCCAAAAGCTTCCCTTTTTGATAGTTTGGTAAATCGGTACCCTGCTCTTGGTGTTTTATCTACTAGTTTAATTCCTTTGATAGAAAGGACTTTGATGTCACCATTATGCATCTGATGGACATGTCTTGACAAAGCATGTGTCTGATTCCCCCTCAAGACATTCTGTTGATGCTCCAAATACCTGGTGTTCATTGCCCTAATAGATCTACCTATATATAAAGTACCACATTGGCAGGATATTAAGTAAACAATATATGAACTATTACAGTTCATAAATGATTTTATTTAAAAAATGTATTTATGGTCAGACGAAGTAAAGGTGTCAGTTTTTTATCCATATGTTTGTATGTCCGCAGCAAAAAGAGCCTAATCGTTTGGGGGGAAGCCAAAAAAGAGTACTAGCAGAGCTGAGAGTTTCTTTTTTGAGATGGCTATGAACTAGATGGTCTTTAATATTCTTAGTTTCTCTAAAAATCACACGTGGATTGTTCTCAGTATAGGAATGCAAAGTATTATCTAACTGTAAAATGGGAGAGTTCTTACGTATTATCTGTTTAATAAAAGGAGAACAGACATTATATTGTGTGATGAAAGGAATAGAATTGGATTGAAGTGTATTCACATTGCTAGCATTATTATTAATCAATATTTGTTGTCTGTCTCTCATCAGAGCTTCTTCAAAAGCTTTCTCATTAATTTCTATAGGGAAAATTTTAATTTTATTTTTAAGAGGTTGAATTTTGCAATATACATATCAATGGTGGAACAGTTCCTTCTCAAGTGTAGGAACTGACCCACTGGTATGATCTCCCCCATGTTGGCCACGCCCCAAATACAGTACTGGGGCGCTGCAACATACCCGTGCTCCGGGCACCATGGCAGCTAGCTACGCCTCTGCGCCCACCTACACTAACCTGAACGTAGGGACGCTGAGGGACGTCCCCTCCAGCGTCCCTACGGCGCAATATCTGCCCAGCGCAGGCGCAGATCGGCATTTCAGCCGATCTTACGCTTACGCCCGTCGTCCTAGCGACGGCGGTCGTAGGCTTGGATCAGGCCCTAAGAGAGGAAAGTTACTCCTGGGCAAAACCATGTTGATTTCAGGGGGAATCAAGTTAATTGTATTCTTTGCATGCAGGGATATATCTTTGAACTGCTTACTGCACACAGACACTGACCAGCTTTACTATCACACTGTTATTTAGACTTGGGTTAGGAAACATCACCTCTCAACTCTAACATTTTTTGAAACAGATGATATATGACTCCCCTGCAATCAACATGGTTTAGCCCAGGAGTAACTTTCCTCTCTTAATTTCAAGCTCCTTTTTAAGTCTGGATCCAGCCCCTTATGTGTAATGAGGATCAGAATGAGATTAGCTCAACTTAGGTTTTAATTACATTTTTAAAAAGTTACATTGTGATCACGTTAATAGTACTTTGCTCATTTTCTTGCATTTTTTTTTACTTTGCCTATCAGTATATGGATTCCTCAGTGTATAAGATTGAATTATTATCTAGGGATATACGCAGGGTAAGACATGTCCAGGAAATCAGCCACAAACATTTATAAAGATCTGACAAAATGTACGACAGGTGATTTCCCATAGATGGATCCTACAAGTGAGCTCATTTATTTAAGAGGTCACAGGGCATGCTTGCTCATGTCTTTCAAGAAAAATAACAATTAACCTTATGCCATGCACACAACTGTTTGAAAACAGACACCAAAGGTCCTGGAGGAAGTGTACAATGTTAATTAGCTAGTATGTATTATGGTAATTTTTATATTATCATCCTCAACAGCTGGTAGGCAGAGCTGTTTTGAAACATTAATCAAGCACCAAATATATTCTGATTGTATGATTGCACATTTAAATTAAAAATCTTTCCCATGAGCTTATATATATATATTTGTATATACATGAAAATATGAGTATGATTCTGCCACTATTTAATTTTAGCTAGGGGTAAATGCCTATGGTAAATGGTTTCTGACCACTAAATGCATTCTACATAAGTTCAACCATTAGTTTGCTTGATTATATAAACGGTTAACAACTGACGCCCCATCACACAGACGCCACATTCACACTAAATAATGACACTGACAACTGAAATGCATTTAAAAAGGGGACATAGGTTTATTAATAACTTTAAGCTAATGTATTTTGATTGAATGTTAGAACGACTATAAAATTTAGGGTTGAGCAAGGTGGCAAGTAGCAGGTGGTTGTCACCCCTGGAAACATAATGTGATATCACTTGAGTCATCGACTAAAAGGCGCCCCCATCACTCCCCCCCCCAACACCCCCGGCTCCACCTCTTTGCTTGCACATCCCAACTTGTGTGAGAAGGCATACTAAGACCCCATCACAAAGCAGGCGACCTAGTGTTCACTAGAAGGGTGTGCCTCTGTAATCAGATATATCTCCCCATTTTTTTCTTTGCAGGGTGACAATCCACCTCTACGGCTGCCCTATGCCCCGTCTGAAAAGGAATTATACATGTTAAAATAGATTCTAGCCAATGGGAGGGAGGGAGGGAAAGGACTTCAAAAGAGCGGGAAGACCCAGACAACTAGCAACATTATCAAACCTAGGTCACATGACCCTAACCACCCCACTTTCAAATCATCCAATCAACATTCACACATAGTTTACATAACCCAACACCTTAAACTAAATCCTGCCTGACAACTGTGTGTTAAGGCCCAGTTTTAGGTTTACATCCCCTCACACTTAATCAGTGCTCGTCTCCTTTGTTTGAAATAAAAGTTCTATTACAAGCAATACATTTATATATATAGTTATATATAACAGAGATATAAATAGTCATATTTCTGATGAGAATGGACCCCCTACTGTCTGTAATATACCTGTCTAGAAATGAAATAGATAAGGATAGAAATGAAATTCATAGCATGGAAGCTATGAGAATTATTATGGAAATAATATACGGTATACTTTATTATGCAGTACTGTCCAGTGGCCAACGCAGGCCTTTTAAAGGGGAGAATACAAATGCTTGACTTGAGAAGGAAATAAACTTAGCCACAATAAGCCCACAATGTACTCTTTTTCTTCTCTATTCTCTTTTTAGTTCAAGTGTTTTAATATACGGTAAATAACAGCACATATTATATAAAATAAGACATTGCATTTAATATCTTTGGAGCGGATTCAGACCTGCACCATTGCTGCATTCGGAAGCTCAGAACACAACGGCAGCAGAGTTACAATGCCAGTCCACTGTCAGATCTTAAGTCCTGTGAGTATGAGGGGAGGGCTTCCGACAGCAAGACACTACCTTAAAATTTTCACGCCATCACCACGGAAAATGGGGACGGTGCGGAAATTAGGATTACACGTAAGGGCCAAAAATCGGACATTTTCCACTCTGCGCTCAGAAAGCACTCCTTCTGCAGGAGTCTGGATCCTGGATTATGCACAATATGTAATATTGTATTACAACAAAATTAAAACTAAAAGTACAATCAGAACTAAACTTTAAATTAATTATCCACTTCTTTAAATGTAAATATTAGTGGCCTGGGAATGTCACAATAAACACAGTTCATGTGTTTAGGGCTGACACACTATCATACATGTGGGGTATATTAGGGGCTTTAGAATGGTACATACTATAATAACCATCCCAGAGGTGTAACTACCATGGATGTAGGGGATTTGGCTGCTATGGGGCACAGTGGAGCCCATTCGCACACTCAGATGTAAGCTGTCAGTCTGTGATTACTGGGTGCTTTTTAACAATACATTGACCTTGACTTAAACTTAACTCTGAATTTGTGTACTTTCATAAAAAATACGCAACACAATTACACACAGGTGTGATTCAGACATAACAAAGGTTTCATTTAACCACACCCCCACACTTGTGTCTGCATTTCCATGTGTAAGTGTGCCGTATGTGGATTTACACTTAGGTTTGAATTTGTGTACTTTCATAAAAATACGTAAAGCAATTACACGCAGGTGTGATTTAGACATAACAGGTATGATTCAAACATAGCAGCGGCTTCAGCTAAGCAAACCCCCCTCGTGCCTGCATTTCCATGTGTAAGTATGCCGGATGTTGATTTAGTAACGCACGTAGTTGAGGCTCTATGAATCGTGCGTTCATTTAGGAACTTAAACCTAGTTCTAACAAATGTATATAAATGCACAGGTTGCTCTTATAAGTTAATGTGTGTAATGTTAATGTAAATTGTTAATAAGTGTAACTAGCATGCCTTTGTATTTCTAGTTTATCATTTAAATGAAATGATTACCTTTCCTTCTTTTTTTTTTGTCTTCATTAACGCTTTATTCGTAACTTCACCATGTTAATTTGTTTAAAAAATGTAAAAGTATGTTTATGGGACTGACTAAATATGACACTTTATAAATGTGCTAATTTTTTTAAATTATGTATATTTTTAATATTGATAATTTCAATAAAAAAATACATTAAATTGAAAGTAATATATGAAAAAATAAATTTGAATATAATGAATTGAATTTAATGTATAATATATTAATTGAATTTAATGTTGCACGATTTTTTTTTTCCCAAGGATTTGTTTCCTGTAGAATCATGTTTTATAATGTTATGTTTATACGGATTACATCATTCTAATTTTAAAAAAGGACACATAAATAACATACTTATATAATAAATGCATAATGCTTTAAATTATGAAAACATTAAATACATAAATATAAGAGTAATTTATTAAATAAATAAATAAAAACCGTATTTTAAAAATACTAAACATATAATACAATAAAATTTGAAATAAAATAAAATACTACAAAATTTATGATTAATGTTTAAACCAAAAATATTAAAATTAAGTACAAGAAAAGGCTACCTTTACACTGTTAAAAGTTTTGTACAAAATGGAAACACAACATGGCTTTAAAGCTGAGTTTTATTTATGTTAATTAAATGCACATATCCATTGATTACAAATATGCAGGAGATGCCTGTGTGGAGTGTGAGACAACCTTACAAAGGGGGGCGCCGCCCGGCGATGCCACCTTGGCTAAGAGGTAGTATCGCCTACTTGAACCATTTTACGCTCCAGCCGCAGTCTGACTCCAGAGCAGCGCCGCTGGTCTGGAGTCAGACTGTGGCTGGATGCTAAAATGAGGGCCGGCTTTCTTTACCTTACCTTACCAGCTTAGCGCTGTCATCTGAATGCTAAAATGAGGGCCGGCTTTCCTTACCTTACCTTACCAGATTAGCGCTGTCATCTGAAATTAGAGAAGGGGAAGAGGAGCCACGGCCAGCTAGGGTGACACAGCTTGCATCCTTCTTCTGCATCCAGACTAATGCCTTGTCCTCTTGCTATGGGGCCTAAATCAGCCTTTTTTCTGCCCTTAATCCATAGCGTATATTAGGGTTCCAGTAATGGCATGCCATAAAATATGTGGGGTATATTAGAGTCTGGGAATGTCACACTATATACAATATGTAGTGTGCCATTCCCAGTTCTGTATATATATTTCATAATTGGTTTCTAGTTATCTCATTTTCACGTCTTACATGGTCACTGGTAAGTAGATGGGATGAGCTACTCTAAATCTAACTCTCTCTCGTCCTCTCTCCCTTTCACTTGGGTGTGGGTCACCGCTGAGATGGCCCTTAGCTTTCGCCTGCCTCTGTTTCAGAAACAGCATTTTCAAGGCGTCGACTGCATCCTTCTCTCTCTCCCTTTTTCTTTACATATACTGTATACATATATACAATTATATGGATCATGGGTTAGTATATTGCAGCCTGGCAGTTAGTGTAAGGTTATCGAAGGCATAGATAATTACCAAGCTTAATAACTGAATGCAGATAATATTTTTTATGGAAGATAACGGGGAAGAAACCTCCTGTTCCCCAGTAATGGTTATTCACTTTAAGATGGGCATGAGGCACACACCTAGGAGCAGGGCTGCCATTGGGGGGGACAGCTAGGACTTTTTCCTGGGCCCGGAGAGAGAGGGGGGCCCTCAAATACTCACCTTATCTTTCCAGCAGCAGGTATCATTGGTGTTGGTTGAGTCTGTACCCAGCACCCTCTTGGGAACATTTTAGTACAGATGGTCCATTGGATATGGCACTGACCCAGCCATTCCCTGTCCAACGCTACCACATTACAGCCATTTAATGTATTTGAGTTCAATAGAAAAAAAAGCTATCTAGTAAATCAGAATATAGAACAAGTACAATCATTGTAGACAAAATATTCATGCAAACAGTCATTCTGAATCCTTTCACATATTTTGCATTTACAACATGGCAAATGTGTTAAAATCTGACATTATGCTAAGGCTGTAATTTCCTATTTTATTAGTAAATGTAAAATGCGTTATTTCACATCATGGTCTCCAGCCTCTAATTTATTTTATCAGCAGATGGACAATGTGAGCTTTGTGCATTTATAGAATTTAAAAAAATATAACCCAACTTATATAACTGTCCATATTTTAGCATGTAATATATGGCATAAGGCTTAATTTTATTAAGTGCACTGTGAGTTATATTTTTATCCCAAGCTTTGATAGACACAGAAGGTATGCAGATGTTGATGAATATCTAACAAGCAGGTTATGGGACAGCTACTTAAAGCTAAATTATGCTGATAAAGTCAGAGAATTCGACTTTTACAGCACATTAGAAAAACATTTGCTGCAGGTGCACTCAATTTATTTAGGCTGACAAAAAATTTATGATTTTATTTTATGCAAAAGGGAACAACATTTCCCTAGTTTGAGAAATACAGCTGTAGTAATGAGATAAGTATTCATATATTGAGATTAGCAGGGTTCATAGCCATTATGACTTACTTCAAAGCGAGACTAGAATTAAATTTTCACCCACTGATTTGCAGCAACTGTCATAATATAACAGAAACACAAAATGATCACGTATAAAAAGACATCTTTTAACATTCAGAAGCCTATAGGTAATGTATATCATATCAGAAATGAAGGCAAGATATAATTGTGCGTTTGTCAGACTAAGAAAATGCAATCTATTCCCTTTGGCTGGCTGCTAAAAAATTACAAGTGATTGTTTTAATTGAGTATCCACCAAATAGGATTACCACGGGTGTAGCTTGCTACCCTGATGATCTGTCTTTCGATGGAGTGCCAACTGCTGTTAATTTTGGTTAGTTTACAGTGAGACTGCTGTCTGTATGAAGACTTCAATGGCTAGAGGTAAGTTTACTTTATTCTAACCCTAACAATCCCCTAAGCCTAGCCTTTACCCCCCCCCTAACCGTAACCATCCTTGTCCCACGGCCTAACCTGAACCCTTCCCTCTCCACAGCCAAAACCTAACATTCCCTGTCCCACAGTCTAACCTTACCATCTCCACTCCACAGCTTAACCCTAACCTTCCCTGTCTTGCAGTCTATCCTTAACTCTCGCCTCTCCTCAGCCTAACTTAAACCATCCCTGACTTGCAGACTAACCTTAACCCTACCCTCTCGCAAGCCTAACCTTAACCATCCCTGACCCGCAGTCTAACCTTAACCATCCCCACTCCCTAACCTGGAACAGGTACCTTGTTGAAATAAATACATTCAACAAGAATTTTCCACATTAGCTGTTAACTATATCAGTGTCTAAAATGGGGTTTCCGCAGTAACAACTACATGCCATTACCACAAATCTTGCACCAACCCAACTCCATTTTGGTATTTATGTATGGTTATGTCATTAGTTTAAAATAAAAGTATATCATCTCTACCTGTGTTGTAATTAATAGATTCTGCTTTGGTAGAAAATGAAGTATTTTCCACTGCAAATTGATGACCAGTAACAATGGATCGGATCCAGCCATCCATGCAGATGAGTGGATGCCACCTTCTTTGACTTCCTCACATAATATGTGATGGCTCAGATGTCTGGAGACCAGTGGAGCGCACTTAGCAAGTGCCCACTGTACTATTAAAATACTTCCACCATCCCACGTAGCAGAATCAACTTTGCCTTGTCCTGCTCCGCCATCGAAAACGTAGCCAGTATGGAACTCTGCAACTATCCAAGACTAACACCAGCCCTGAGCTTTGTGCACGATTTTATTCGGTTGTGCAAGGAAACATGCCTACTACGGCAATCACAGCACTAATATAGGGGTCCATATAGTGATGACAAATCCCCTGCCACAACACAGCACACATTCAGAATATCCACTAGTAAATGGTCAGGAAAGAGTTCCAGTAGAACTTTGATAACGCTGGCCACTGTCCAAGCTGTTTACTGCCAACAGCAGCTCATAACCATGTATTATATCCCACAATATATCAATAATGTGTGGCTGACTTTTTTCATAAATTGAGCTTTAACCAAAGTGCATCGTGAGGTCACGTCAAGCAACGATCAATGCTAAACAAGAAATAAATCACTTGACAACATTTTTTCTCTCTCTGGTCTGTTGACTTTTGTGTATTAAAAGCAGGGAACGTTATGTCACACTTATAAGGAGCCATACTTGTGGGGCATTTGTGAGTCATTCTTATTCATTGTGACACAGATGTTATTAGCAGAAGGGGTCTGCACCTCCAGAACTTTCATTCTACTCTCATTCTTTTTAGAGCACCTGTCACCTGCTTTCTTAACAACTGAACTTTAAAGTGAAATGTCTGATCATATCTACCCCCTATTCTAAAATATATCTTTACTGAGGAACTGAAACCTTTCTCTTTTAAAGACAGATACAGTTGTGCTCAGTTAAAATTTTCCCAAAATCAGGGAAAATTCTGACATCTATGGTGGGCCCATCCACTGGGGAAAGTTGAATAGGGTTTCAGACATCATTAAACCTTTGTTTATTTACCAATTATCATATACCGGTTTCCTGCAGAGATCAGACAATGGAGCTGACGTCAGCCGTTCAGTGTCTTAGAG
>WWET01000157.1:685667-699861 GCA_011038615.1 Limnodynastes dumerilii | reverse complement strand
GGTAGGATGTTAGCTCCATTGTCTGATCGCTGCGGGAAATCAGCAGCTGCTAAATAGTGAATAAACAAAGATTCAATGATTCAATTGACTGCACCATAGCTTCCCCACCATATCGCAAAATGAGCATCATGGCTAAGAAAGTTTTATCTGAGCCCAACTGTAACTAAATGACAATTTAAGGGCCAGCTCCAGACCTCAGTACGCTATCGTATTTATGGTAGCCACTGTCGTAAAATTGCCTCTTTGTATGTACTGCAAATGCGCTCGGCAGATGTTAAGCAACGTAATTCTGATCATACATAACTTCAGCGTAGGTATGAACGAAGTGGTGGGTCATCCATACCACACCCGGAAATACGCTTTGTAGGCCGAGGGAGGCATTTTAAATTGTACAGTATGGGCTGGGTTAGGCTGTTACGTACGTCAATCCTCTCCGTATGTACGTACTTACGATTGGAAAAGTTAAGCTAAGGTTTGGTACACGTAAAACAAGTAAATTACGTATGAGCAAGGGGAGTGCCCAGAGGAGAGCATAGTAATTACGCTACGCTACCTGATCGTACGGAAACAGAAATTAGGTCTGGATCTGGCCCTAGGTAACTAAATAAATAAATAAATAACAGTTTATATTGGTTAAGAGAGAAGGTATCTGTTTATGCATTTTTACAAGTTATAATGCATAGCTCCCAACATTGAGAATACACAAAACAGGAAAATTTAAGACCTGCCACCCAAACTCCACCCACAAATGACCATAATTGGCCAAATCTCAGCTAATTTCCAGCTAAACTTCACCCCTTTTTGGCCACAAATGGGGACAGTGCCACCTAAAGATGGACTTTTAAGAGGTATTCTCTTAGGGTCAAGAAATCTCCACTTTCTGTGCGTTCGGATTGGATCATGGCCACTCTTTGTGCTACTTGAGCGGAACACATTGCAAAGCCTGACTTAAGAGGAATTATGCTTTCTATTTCTTCTTTCAGAGGTGTTCGCTTACGATCACAATTGGCCCTTCTCCTCGTTTAGGCCTTTATAATCCATACCCATCTAGACTTTTTCTTTTTGCATGTAGAGTCAGAATAGCTAAGGTAGCCTTTGGCTATTGGAAGCTATCTGTGGAAGTGGTAGTGGCAAAGGGCCTGATCCAGACCTACGGCCGCAAGCGAGCGTACGCCGGCCGGTCGGGAGCGTAAAACCGGGTGAAAAAACGCACTGCGCATGTGCAGTATGACAACTTCTGGTCGTCCGAAGGACATCAGCGTACAGCGAGCGTATTTTCAGCGTATTTTTCGCCCAAGGGGCGTGCGTTTTGTACGACGAGAGTCCAGACGCTCGAGTTACTACACAGAGGCGGGGATAGTCATTTAAATTGTACAGTATGGGCGTGCTAAGCCCAGTACGACCAGCGTATCGGTACGAAAATTCGCACGGACGCTTGAAAAAGTTAGGGTAGGGTTCAGCCGCCGTAAGTCGGTACAATCAATGGGAGTGTCATGGGCGTGAAAGTTTATATGCCCGGGCGAACATACGCTACGCCCGCTAGCGCTCGCGGTCGTAGGTCTGGATTAGGCCCAAACTCACAGATATGTAAATTGTGTGGCCCAGCTAATGTAAATAGAAAATGTATCTCTGGATCCAACCCTATGACCCAAATCCCGTCTCCAGGAACTTCACCTGATTGTCCTTCTCTCACTGGTCAGGATTCACAGTTACGTAGTTTTCATCTTAAGATGAAGAAATAATACTCCTATATAAAACCTGTATATCAACAACGGTAATACATATGCAAAACAAAAACTTATATAGGGGATTCAAACAAAATCCAGAAGTATAAAAAAATATATATATATTAATAAAATAAGAAAATAACGTGATAAATAGAGATGTGACAAAATCCAAGTTAAGGTAATCAGTCCAGCAGAACAAAGTTAATATTTAAAGTCCAGAATAAAAACCATAAAGTCTTATGTGGGATTGAAGGATTGCGGGTTCAGCTGACGTCCTCACGGGAGTTACAGAATCCTCAAGCTGCTGGCTGATAATAAGGATATGTACAAACAGGGCCACGGGCTACCTATGTGCCAACAGGGGGAAAGAAACAAGAGAGGGGGAGGCTCACAAAGGGTCTCCCCCCTCGCAGTGTGAGTAAAATAACAATAGCTGTCTAGTAGAACCATATAGTTAAATATATCAAAAATATTTATTAACAACAAAGCATAAACAAAAATGCCGATAAATAAATAAAACAACACAGTATCGCAACACAAATTTAAGACAGCGAGTGAGCGTACCTAGCATGCAGTACCGCTCCGACGGTAGATCCTGCAAGATGGTATATCCCGGGAGCAAGGACCAACCTAACGGGCGGGCACGCTGACTGCTGTACAGAGAATACACACAACCCCCGCCGACGCGTTTCGAATTACACAGAATTCTTTTTCAAGGCATGCCTTGATATACATTTTATATAGGAGTATTTTTTCCTCATCTGTGATTTTAGTATTGTCATTTTATATTTGTGCAATATCTTCCAAATCCCAGTTATTTTTAAGGTCGAGATATTTATTGCTAGTGGCACTCTACAGTTTTTAGGAGAGGAATTATTTTAGCTTTTATATGTTTTATCATATATATTTTATATTTAACAGCGGTCGTTGTTAAAACTATATGGTTTTTTTTGTTAATTGATCTTTCACCTCTGGTTATATCATCCGTATTTTAAAATCTATTTAGCGCCCATTTGATACTTTTTTTCATTTTGTAACTAAATGACAACCTAAGGGCCACATCCAGACCTCAGTACGCTAGCGTATTTATGGTAGTCACTGTCGTAAAATTGCCTCTTTGTATGTACTGCGAATGCGCTCAGCAGATGTTAAGTAATTCTGATCATATGTAACTTCAGCTTAAGTATGAACGAAGTGGCGGGTCATCCATACCACACCCGGAAATACGCTTTGTAGGCCGAGGGAGGCATTTAAATTGTACAGTATGGGCTGGGTTAGGCTGTTACGTACGTCAATCCTTTACGTATGTACGTACTTACGCTTGGAAAAGTTAAGGTAATGTTTGGTAAACGAGTAAATTACGTATGAGCGAGGGGAGTGCCCAGAGGAGAGCATAGTAATTACGCTACGCTACCTGATCGTACGGAAACAGAAATTAGGTCTGGATCTGGCCCTAGGTAACTAAATAAATAAATAAATAACAGTTTATATGGGTTAAGAGAGAAGGTATCTGTTTATGCATTTTTACAAGTTATAATGCATAGCTCCCAACATTAAGAATACACAAAACAGGACAATTTAAGCCCTGCCACCCAAACTCCACCCACAAATGACCATAATTGGCCAAATCTCAGCTAATTTCCAGCTAAACTTCACCCCTTTTTGGCCACAAATGGGGACAGTGCCTAAAGATGGACTTTTAAGAGGTATTCTCTTAGGGTCAAGAAATCTCCACTTTCTGTGCGTTCGGATTGGATCATGGCCACTCTTTGTGCTACTTAAGCGGAACACATTGCAAAGCCTGACTTAAGAGGAATTATACTTTCTATTTCTTCTTACAGAGGTGTTCGGTTACGATCAGAATTGGCCCTTCTCCTCCTTTAGGCCTTTACAATCCATACCCATCTAGACTTTTTCTTTTTGCATGTGCTAGAGTCAGAATAGCTAAGGTAGCCTTTGGCTATTGGAAGTCCATCTGTGGAAGGGGTAGTGGCAAACTCACAGATATGTAAATTGTGTGGCCCAGCTAATGTAAATAGAAATTGTATCTCTGGATCCAACCCTATGAGCCAAATCCCGTCTCCAGGAACTTCACCTGATTGTCCTTCTCTCACTGGTCCGGATTCACAGTTAGGTAGTTTTCGTCTTACGTACGCTGTTTTAAGAATTGAGCTACTATGCATGCGTCGTAGTTTATTTATGCTATCTACACACCATTTCTGTACGTAGATTTTGTAATCGCGGTCTAAAGACGAAAACTATGTAACTGTGAATCCGGACCAGTCTTGCTTTCCATGAATACTTTCTTGGTTATCTGGTAAGGTGACTAGAAAAAGATGGCAGGGACAAGTAATTTTTAGACGGGTCATGTAATAACAGTTGCACTTTGATGCACTAAATTCATTCATTCGTTTTCAGTGAAGACTGAGTGGACGATGCTAGATGGGGTGGCAGCCGCACTGAATAACTGCATATTTTCTTCGCAGACTGTGCATTGTCTACAGCAGTATTAGGCAAACAACCCTTTTAATTCATCGAACATAAAGCTGTCAGTTTGCCTTTTGTATATCTACTAAATGAAATTGCCATAAATTGCTCTAAAATGATGGACAGCTAAAACATTAATGTTTGACCGAGGATCCAAGTCATTTAAATTAACTAAGCAGTAATGTGGAAATTTGGCAACGCGATTTGTTTGTGACATTGGGGCAATAGCACAACCTGCAGTCATTTCATCAGGACATTTCCATTAGAACGGCTTCGAGTACATATTTGTTCTACACATTTACTCTGCCTGAAACGACATTACATGATACATAAAATCCATATATTAATCAACTTGTTTTTGCACAGTAAAAGGGAGGTTATTCAAGCCGTCACATCCTATCTCGTAATAACACCTTCGCTGTGGCTTAAAAAAAAAAAGTCCTTTGTTTCCGAGGATAATTGTCACACATATTCCACTTATTTCCAATGTACAAAGCGTTATCATCATTTCTAAGGTTTCAGAGGCTTCATTGAAAAAGAAAATGAGTTTGAAAGAGCCAGCGCTCTCAATCACCTTTAATCTAAAAGTGACAAATTAATACTTACTAAATGACCTTACTTTTTATACAGATAGATGTCCTTGGTGAATAGCAGCTCATTAGAGGATTAATGCATTACATGTAGTACAAGACATCCATAGAAGACTCAAGAAACTGTCTCTGCGATTAAACTTGAACATCATGACAGATGACAGCGAGAATTTAATAGCAGGAGAAATGTAACAAATCTTACTCTATATTGGTTGCATTGGCTTAAGTATTATAGGTTACAATGTCATAATCATCCATTATTATTAAAGATTAGCGACAGAAGGGATAATGGGCCCGTATTCAGAGTACTGGACGTATAACATGTACGTCCGGTGTTTAGCGATTTTTACTACTGCGCATGTGTAGTCATTTTTTACGTAATCTACGTATCTTTTTCTTACATAGATTGCGTAAATGTGGTCGTAAAGATTACGTAAAAAAATGACTACACATGCGCAGTAGTAAAAATCGCTAAACACTGAACGTATATGTTATACATCCGGTACTCTGAATACAGGCTAATGTCTACAAATAGCTCAGATTCAGAGATGCAAATGATGGAATCTGGACAGTAAATAATAGTTTAAGATTAAGAATACATTTACATAGGAGGACAAAGATCCTGATATTATTATAGGAAAAATGCATTAAACATTACAACCTCTTAGATCTTACTATATAGAGGAGGAAATTATTTGACATGTTCCAGGATTCATCCAATTTTAGGGTTCTTGAATACATTTACCAGCCAAAGCCTTTCAGTGCTAAAAATGTCTTTCAAAAGGCTTTGGAAAAAAATTGAAGATTTTTATTCAAATTGTTTAATTTAGACATATTTTATATATAATAAAATAAATAGCTGTCTGGCCTGTTTCTTTAGTTTTAACTTTCAAATAATTATTTTATTTTCAAAAGTATTGAGCAGATTTATTGTCAGACACAGTCAATTTAATGCGAGGCCCAATCAGTTTGCTGCTGTGCAGAAATAGGCCCGCAGCATGGTCATGTGACAGCAGAGGGCGGAGAAGGAGCTTGTTATAAGGCAGATAGAGCTCACAGCGGCAAATCAAGACCTCTCTGCTCACTACATGACATGTTACCGTGATTGCCATGGACTGGAAAAAAGGTAGACAGTAACAAAAGGAAAAGGTTTATAGTGAAATTCCATTTTGAAAAATTTCTGGTTTAAAATACATTTAACATAAAAGTGTGTTCAAAAGAATTAAAAACAAACGTCACAATGTTAAAAAATATTTAAAGCTGATCAGCTGGAATTAGAGTTAATGGGGCTGATTCAGGAAATCTTGCACATGGTAAAACCCCATTGTGCTCCAGGGGGAGATAATTTTAATAGGTGTCAGGACAATTCACTAAGGTTTTCCATACCAGTGCTAGATTACCCTCTAGAGATAGAGATGAGCATCATTTTTTTGTTAAAAGCCTTCACAAGATATAATTATATCTATTGTACACCCACCTAACGCACATCCAAATGAGTATTAAAATTGTATGTGTTTGTATATACATTTTTCTGCATATGCGCAGTGATAAAGGAAAACAATCATTTATCTACAATAAAAACCCCTGCTTGTGCACATTTCTTCTTGGATCCAGAAGGGTTAGGACTTAAAAACTACAGGAACACAGCAACTACAACAGAAGCCCCCTGGATCAGCTGGAAGTCATACTTTTATATAACAGTATCAGTTTGTATTATACCAAATCTATAATAGTGGCTGCACTTGTGTTTGACACTCTTGAGGTCATGAGTTAATTTCCCAAATTAGGAATCTGTGTGAAAATTTTCTCTTTAACTCCTCAGGCCAGATTTACTAAGCTGCAGGTTTGGAAAAGTGGAGATGTTGCCCATAGCAACCAATCAGATTCTAGCTCTTACTTTCCTATTACATACTAGAGTATGTCAGCTATAATCTGATTGGCTGCTATGGGCAACATCTCCACTTTTCAAAACCCGCAGTTTAGTAAATCCGGCCCCTCATTTTATCTAATGGTGCTTTATTCGTATAACTTAACCAAAATAGTTGGAAGAAACTCCATTATGGCATACTACCATTTACCAAATTACTTCAACCTCTGACACTAAAGAGGCTGAATTCTACAGCACCGAGGCTCAAGAGTTTGCTATTTGCTTTAACAAATTATAAATAAAAAAAAACATTTAAACATCTACCAGCATCTGCATGCACTTTTAGACAATTAATTTGGAGTAAAAAAAAAAAAAAGAATTGAAAATGGAAAACAACTTGACATAAAACATTTTTTTTATTTCAGTATTTTGTAAATTTTTTTGTGAAGATGAAATAATAATAGTTGTGCTTTTTTGCAAAATAGCAGGATGTAAAATAACAGTGAAGGAAATGAAAAGAAATGAATGTATTTTGAAACAAATAAATGTAATAGCAGGTATGTAATAGCTTGGAGCTCTTCTAAACTAGTACATGAAAAACCAAAGTTAGGAAAAAGGAAAGAATCAGTGGCGTGTAATTATACACTGGAGAGGCAGTCATATCTTTGTCATAAAGATCCATGTCTACATAAGTCTAGCCAGATTTGTAGATGGCATGCTTAAACAAGGCATAGAACAGAAAAGGGTCTATTTAAATACAAAGAAGACCAAGTTCCAAAGAAGCCAGGCTTAATTTATCTGATTGGTGGTACAATTAATGACTATGATTCACATTCAGAGATTCATTTTTTTTTATGTATGCAATTATACGCACAGCTGAAGTAAGGAAACACCCACCAACAAACCCAACACTCCCCTTTCCGTAAGTGCGGTCTAGGACTTACGAGTCCATAGACTACTCTGTTCTTTCCGTGTGGACCTACTTGCATATATGTGCTCTGTCCATGTGATTCTTTATAAACGCGCCTTTATGCATTCATTTAAATGCCTCCCCCCACCCACTTTTATGTAAATTTTCCCGTCCGTCGGATTTCCGTGCGTATGTCCACAAGTGCAATTCACATGTATGTTCGCTAGGCACTTACGTGCGTATAGTCATTGTAAATAAAGTTACTACGCATACGGAAGTTGATCCGATCCTAAAAATACGCACGTAACTACCCTCAAAAACGGGTCTCTGAATACGGCCCTTTATTACTAAACATTAATATTCTCCCCTCAACCATCATCTTTAATGAGGACAGGGCAATGAGAATATACATCAAGTGCTTGTTTGCAAAACAGATGTGCAGAATACATTAAATCATTAAAACTTTGTTTATTTACCAACTAACAGCTGCTGGCTTCCTGCAGATATCAGACGGTGAAGCTGACATCACCCATTCAATTCACAGAATTAATCATACTCTCCTTGTAGGACATTGAATGAGTGATATCAGCTCCATTGTCTGATCTCTGCAGGAAGCCAGTAGCTGCTTAATGTAAAATAATGTAAATAAAGTTTTAATAATTTCTGATGCCCCATTCAACTTTCACCATCAGGTTTAACTAGGCACAACTGTAAATGAAACACGCTTCAACACCTTGATTTAGCACCTCTGCCCTATAGGGAGTGAAGCTGTCATCAGTATTTAAGACTTGAGGCCAGATTTACTTAGCCACTGGAAATGTGGAGATGTTGCCCATAGCACCCAATCAGACTCTAGCTGACATTCTCTAGTATGTAATAGGAAAGTGAGAGCTTTACTTTCCTGCAGCTTAGCAAATCTAGCCCTTGGTCTCTATAATATGTACAAGGTATTGTATAATGCCAATGCATCTGCTCAATCCTATTGGCAGTGTGAAATTAATATGTGGTCTAATTAAATTATTAATATATATATAATATAATTATGACCATTTTGCAAGGTAAAATTAAAATAAGCATGGTATTAGATTTATTGTTGTTGCGTTGGCTGACACCGTTCTATAACACGAGACTATAGCAAGCAAATCAATAAAACTTAACTGTAAGCATGGTCATGGCCAGGGATACAGCTGCAGTGCTCCACCCCCATGTGAAGTCACTGGTGAACCGGAGACCTGCATAAAAATGGGCTGTTAAGCAGGGAATACCTTCCCTGAGCACTGGCCGCTAATGTGCAGTTCTCCAGCAGTGTCAGTAGTAGGATACCGCTGATGCCTGTTGCTGAAGAGCTAAGGTAAGAATCGGCGGGTCCCATCTATCTCTTGGCCTGTCTGTCCCCCCTGATGGGTCCTTAGTAGAGCTGCAGAGCTGTCATTAGCGGCGGGATGGTCTGCGATGCAGGACATGAGTTGCGTCGCTCCAAAGGGTTTTTTATTTTACAATAATCTCCCCCATGGATTACAAGCTTTGAAAATGGAATCCTATACAAGATGGTAAATAACGCAATTTTTTTTTAGGGTAGGGGCCGGCCCTATAGTTTATTAAGGTGCTATGAGGGGTATGCATTTGTGTGGTGTTGTAATGGATGACAGGGCATGCTAGCACTTAGGGTTCTCCAAGCGCTAGCATGCCCTGCCATCCTTGGGCATGCTGATGATTGTAGCACTACAATCATCAGCATGCCCTGTACTTGCACATTTTTATTTTTTTTAACACTATCTGCCGCTAGAAACAGATTTGTTTACTGTTGCCATAGCAACAATCAGGAGGCAAAGTGAAAGACCCGGGTTGAAAACAACCCTGGACCTTTCACATTGCAACCCTTACCGGGTTGGACCCGGGAAAAACCCCTCTTTTTGCCGGGACTGAAATCCCGGGTCTTTCTACCTGGGTGGACCGGAAGTGCACCTTTCACATTACCACCAAATACCCGGGATTTTGCTGAGACACAGGTTTTTGGCAAAAATCCCAGGTATTTGGTGGTGATGTGAAAGGGGTATAACAGTCTAATAGTAAAGCTGGTCAGTATCTGTGTGCAGCAAGCAATTTAAAGATATATCCCTGCATGCAAAAAATACAATTAAATTAATTCCCCCTGTAATCAACATGGTTTTGCCCAGGAGTGACTTTAAGTTCTTATTTTAAGACGATTCTTAAGTGTGAATCAGGTCCTAAGAGAGGAAAGTTACTCCTGGGCTAAACTATGTTCATTTCAGGGGAAGTCAAGTTAATTGTATACTTTGCATGCAGGGATATATCTTTGAATTGCTTACTGCACACAGATACTGACCAGCTTTACTATCACACTGTTATTTAGACTTGGGATAGGAAACATCACCTCTCAACTCTAATACTGTTTGCAACAGATTAAATATGACTCCCCTGCAATCAACATGGTTTAGCCCAGGAGTGACTTTCCTCTCTTATTTTAAGCACCTTCTCTAAGTCTGAATCAGGCCCTAAAAGTCTATTTGCTTTTGTCTGTTAAAGTTTTATTGTTATTTAAAATTCACATATAGCCTATAGCCTACCAAGAGACTAGGATATAATGCAACATTACTAAAGCATTTGCACTTAATGATTGCTCGCATAAATGATGTATCAAACCACAAAATGACTGCATCCACTGTCTACGGAGAACAGATACCCTTTTGTATTACATTTTGCACACTACTAAAACACAAAAGGGAACCGCTAATTGATAATCCTGCTGGATATGAATATGGGCCATGCTGGTAGCAATCTCAAAATTCAGATGCTATATCGTAAAGCTCTTTGTTTTTCTGTGAACGCTGGACGTATGTATGATAGCATAGAATTGGTTGTATTACAGTAAAAAGGTAAAGCCTGTATAGAAACCTGATTTGCATTTCTAAAATCACACTTGGAAGATAAAGATGGACAGCTGCATTTATCATATAACTATGCATTCCTTTCCCATGGTTCCAGATAGTCCAGGCCGAGGTGTGTAAAGATGTCTTCTTCAGTTTTGGCTTTCAGGAAAACTTTCTGTAAAGCACAAAAGGAAAAAACATCAGCAATCACTTGCATAGTTTTTGTTAAAATGTCAATGCTGTAATTTTGAGAAGGTCTATTCAGAAACACATTATGAAATATTGTATGTTCCAAGAAAAGAAAAAAGGAAAAAATAAACAAACGTTTATGAAGGTAACTCCTATCATTCCTGTGACCCGTTTCTTGTGTTTTATGATCCACAAGGACGGAAATACTGCTCTGGGTCTTTTACATGGTTGTAGATCACCAATGCGAATGGCGCACAGAAGAAGCAATCAATCGACAAAAGAAAGAAGAACATACTGCAAGGGAAAATACGCTGCGACAGGAGCGTATTAACGAAAACCCATCCCTCCCTCCCGCCTTCATTAAACTACCTCCCCCCGCCTACCTACACTAAGACCGCATGTACGCAATCTACGTAGCGAAACGCTACGTAAATAGCGTACAAAAATTACTACGCATGCCCAGTAACTACAAACGCTTATTTACGGAGGGGCGGGCACAGAAAACGCAAGTTTGAACAGGCCTAAATTAGTTCAATCCTTCTGTGCCCCATAATGCCCATTAGAATGCAGGGAGTTGCAGCTGTGCATTGCCCAGAGGTGTAACTAGATAGTTGTGGGCCAAGGTGCAAAAAATATGATTTACCTGATGATATCCCAGGTAACTCGATGGGGAGCTTCAGCGGGGCGGTGATGACGGCTGTGGGCCCTTGTGTCAGAATGGGCCCTGGTGCCGCTGCACCTGTTGCACCAATGGTAATTCCACCCCTTGTTATGAACATGCGCAGTGTCAAAGGGCCTGATCCAGACCTACGCTGCCCGGCAGTAATACGCCCGGCGTAAGATCGGCTAAAATGCTGATCTGAGCATGCGCAAGCCGGATGTTGGCCGGCGTAACTACGGAAATGCCCGATCTACAATCGGGCGTCTGTAGTATCACCGTAGTAATGGCTGAGGGGGTGTCCCTCGCCGTTACTACGCAAATGTTAGTGTAGGTAGGTAGGGGAGGTAGTTTAATTAAGGCGGGAGGGAGGGGTTTTTGTTAATACACTCCTGTCGCAGCGTATTTTCCCTCGCTTATGCCGGATGAAGTTAGGGTAGCCTTCAGCCGGCGTAAGCAAGGGAAAATACGCTGCGACAGGGGGGAGTGTCAGGGAAAGTACATGCCGATACGCTGTGCTTTACTAAGCACAGCACATCGGCGTAGTTCTGGATCAGGCCCTATGCTTAAAAATAAGCTATGCTTACTGTCATTTATCTTAGTGAGGATCAGACCCAGAGTGAGAAAATCAGTCTTCCCTTCATGGGGAGAGGAAGATGGTGGATGTTTCTTTTGAACCTCAGTAATGCATTTAATCAGAGACTCCATGGGGTCATTAGCATGTTAAATAGGTAAAGCAGAGATGGGGACCCGGATTCTCACTTGAGAATTTTTCTTGTTCCGAGGGTAGTTTTAGGTGCAGAGCTACTACGATATCTACGGAATTTATGTTACGCTAACTACGTTCTACATATCTACGTAACTACGCTGTGTACGCTATGCTATCTACGTTATCTACATAACTTTACGTTACGTAGATAGTGTAAATGTGGTCTTTAAAGACTGCATTTACTCAATCTAAATAACGTAAAGTTACGTAGATAGCGTAGAAGAGTTTCTACACATGCATAGTAGCTCTGCACCTAAAACTACGCTCGGAACAAAAAAAATTCTCAAGTGAGAACAATAGGGTAAAATATCCCAGCTTTATTAAATCTTTCCAGATAACCTAAAAAAATATGTCTGATTATCTTTCTGTAATACAGAGGTGAAAGACAATGATCTGTTCAAAATGTATTTTATTGTATTGTAGACACACTGCTCCAAATTATGAGAGCTCTGACCCAGGAATTCCCTGGTGAAAAGAATAAAAGGAAGAAGTCAAATGGAAATATGAGAAATTTGACTACAATCACTGGGTTGAACAAATATGCATTTCACCCAATGATCCCAATACCTTTTGAGTTCGCATCTCAGTTTCAAATACTGTTAACATTCACCAGAATTAATTAGTGTTTTCTCCAATATTGTATATCTAAATTCACTTACAGCCATATATTAATAGATGAATCTATCATCTTTGAAGAATAGTAGCTTAATGGCCAGCACAATGCAGTTAGCAGGGTTACCACGGGGATGCCTGCCTGACCGAAGAGGTTGTTGAAGTCAAATCAAGCAAAGAACAATACATAAATATTAAAAATCGAACTTAGTATAATCTGTGTGTCTCTAAGGGCCTCATTTACTAAGGTCGATGTTGGCCAAACGCCCAAAATCCCGGGACTTTGGCTTTAGTGAATACGACAATAGGGCAAAAACAGCTAAAGTCCAGGGACTTTGGGCTTTTTCACAATCAACTCGACCAACATCGCAGTACCCTTGCAGTCCTGACTTTTCTAATGAAGAAGGTATAAAACGGTGGATTCACTAAAGTGAAGGTGCGGTCTGTGAGGGCTGAAAAAAAAGCGCTTCCTGTGTGTGGCGCTTTCTTAATAGAAAAACACGTCAACATAGTTGACATGTGTTTTTCACAACTTAAAAAACATGAGATGCATTATTGTATCACTTATCCTGCTGACGCATATACTACTATAAGGCAAAGCATGGCCATGTGTTTGTGGCCATGCTAATTATTATAGTAGTGTAAGCATCAGCCTGACAAGTGATAAAATTCTACAATCTAATGTGTAATATGTCCCTAATAGAATAAAACATTTCCCCCAATAAACATTACAACATTACATTACCTAACAATACATTTTTAAACATGATTAAAATGTGAAAAAAGTGTCCCTTACTGTGTATTTAGACTTTAATGGTGGCCACCGTTAAAAAAAAATTTTTTAAAGTGTAGTTTGCTTTAAAATGTGTATTAAAATAATAAAGTAAAGTAGCAACTCACTGTTTAGCAGTCATCTGTCTTGGGATGATTTGCTTGGAGTTTCTTGTTTCTTTTAAGATCTTCTTGTAATGTTGATTGGAGATGCTTGTCAGCTTGCTTGAAGAGGATGGTCCAGTGCTTGCAGCTGTTCTTCGGTCTCTTTTGGTACTTGCCACAACGCCCTCCTTCTTCTACTTTTGGGGCGCCGCTACTTATGACCGTTCTGTCGCTACAGGCAAATATGACGTCATAAGCACTAGAGCCCTCTAATGTATATGACATCATATTTTCTATAAAAGGGTGTCCTCTAGCGACAGAACGGTCATTAGTAGTGGGGACACTCAAGAGGAAGGAGTGCATCGTGGCAAGTTCCAGAAGAGGCCGAAGACCAGCTGCAAGCACCGGTACAATCTCTTAAAGCAAGCTGACAAGCATCTTCAATCAAGATTACAAGAAGATCTTCACAGAAAGAAGAAAATCCAAGCAAGTCATCCCAAGACAGATGACTGCTAAACGGTGAGTCGCTACTTTTATTTATTATTTCATTACACATTTTTACTGAAAAATACACTTTAGGGTCTCTGTTGTAACGGTGGCAACCATGCACTCCTATAT
>WWET01000157.1:634388-644639 GCA_011038615.1 Limnodynastes dumerilii | reverse complement strand
GTTTTGCTCCTTTGAACAAGTATGTCAAATAATGCTCCATCAAACAGTACATAAAAAAAAACTATGCCAAACTAGCTGTTACCAGTCATTTGCTTAGATTATGTCTGAAAATGTCCTCATTAACGAAAGACATCCCACAATGAAGTTTTTAGTGGTGCTGTTCATAAAGGCTTTACTCAGTATGAATTATCATTATGTATTTTAACTACAGACGATATGAACAAAATAAACAAAATAAAACAAATAAAGATGGAATTTATACGTCAGGCAATAAAAACAACTTCATATAACAGCCAAGATGAAAAAAATGGAAAGTGTTTCATATGAAATTATACTTGCCCTGGAGTTCTGTATAGTAGCTTCCCTGCAAAGGCTAGTGTATTGAATTTATGGTCCACGAGTCCACATGTAGGCACCTTACTAAATTACTCTGTGCGGTCTTTAAAGACTACACAGAGGCAATCTACTCATTCGCAGTAGGCCATTTCCTAAATATACGCACCTAAGAAGCAGAAGCTTCTTAGGTGTGAATACGGCACTCTTACCCTAAATAAAAAGACACAAACACAGGATATTTGGAAACTGACTAAATTTTATTAACATATCTAATGATTGATTTATTAACTATCAATGATCCAAACGGATCTAACTTATCTTAATTTCAATTTTGATGGGGGCCAAAGAAAGCAGGCAGCCACAATGAGCACATAACAATCGGGAATTTTAACAATAACAGTAAATGCCTAAGAACAAGCAAAATGACACCAAACCACAACTAGGCGCACAACGCCGGCCTTCGGCACAACGCCACATTTAAGTGTAACATGAGACCGCCCGCATAGACATGTCAACGGCCTCGGGAAACACAACCTCAAGCAATCAGGTCAAAGATAATTACTTTCTGACACTTCTTAACAGACCCATAAACAGCGCCATAAACTCAAATGATATACGCCTCCTTTCCGCCACCACAAAGCCTGAACCAAATGAATAACCTGAAACATGAATGGGAAGGGAGGGAGGGAGAAAATCCAAGAATAAAGGAGGCAGATCCCTCAGACACTTAGGATTATGAGACCTCCCCCAGCTCCTCCCACTACAATCAAGAACCAATGGACAACAGGCAAGGTGATGGGCACCACTCAGCCCGCCCCCAAACAGACACAGGGAGTTTAATTTGCTTCAAGTTAAATGTATTAACTCTCTGCTTTGCAGGGGCTTGGCAAAGCCCTTACTATATGATTAACATGTCTCTTCCCAGCCCCCAATGTGTATCTCCTACGCATATCAGCACGGAATGCAGCATAAAAGTCAACTGCGTTCTATTGCGGATATAATGGTACTGCACATGTGGCACCTAAATTATTACAAATATATATATATATATATATATATATACACATACTATTTTTGCCAATTGTATGTAATGTACAAGAACAAGACAAAAACGAGAGTTTTCAACTGGAAATTTACGTTCCTTGCTATAAATATTAAAAACTTTAATTGAAGATACAATTTAAAAAGTAAAAACTTCAGTAAACATGTAACGTCGAAGATTATAATAAATTACAGAGTATTTTTTTGATGAATGGCACAGTCTAGTTTCTCTACAGCTGAGCAACAGCACAAGATTGCTATTTACACTAAACCTCCATCATGTGAAGTTCTTAAAGTAACTTTTAAAATGCAGTCTGTTATTATCACATGAATGCAAGCATTTAATACTCATTCCCATAGATTCTCAGCTGGTGCATCAAGGTAAATTGGAAAAAAAATAGCACTATGTCAGGGAACCAGGAGTGTAACTAGAACTTTGTGGACCCTATAACAACATTTTTAAGGATCTTCCCAACTCAGGTCTCCATCAATGGCTAGTGCCACACAAAAAAGAGTGGATCATTTTAACGCATTAACATATCCAGCAACATTTTTTAATGACATTATCCAAATTAATAACCAAAAATGTTATTTTGAAAAGCGGTAACGTGCTTGTGGTACACCAGGATTAGAATGGAGTATAACAATCTTACTTAATACTGTATATTGCAAGAAAGAAATATAATCTCCTAATACAATCTGTGTCACTATGGGCTCTATTTATACACATTATATAAATCTGGAGAGCGATAGTGATCCGCGGTCGCTTATCATCGCAGCGAGCCTGGACACTTTCCTCCCGATGTCCTGCGAGTGAAGCTGCTGTATCGTTGCCGCTTCATTCATATATGAAACTCCGACGATACTGTTAAAATCCTGCACGCGCCGTACGCTCCCGGTGCATGCGCAGGAGTGGCATAAGGAATCAAGCCGATTCCTGAATGCTTTTTAAAAAAAAAAAATCCTGTCACTTACCCCTCTCTGGACCAATCAGGGACAGAGGGGGGCGGAGTAAAGCTGTCTATCGCAGGGATCTCCCTCAGGCTGGCGTTAGATTTTCATGGTGAGTGGAGTGAGAAACTCCACTTCACCACTCTGTAAATGGCCGTAACTGACGGCGCCCATTCATATGAACGGGCCGTCGATGCGAGAAGAAGGAGAACTGCATCGTCATGGAAACTATAGTTTCCACTGGCGATGCAAGGTTTTTAAATATGAGAAACATCATTTTGTCGTGATAGTGGCAGTTTTCTGTTGAAAACTGCCACTATCACTACAAAATGAGGTCTATAAATAGAGCCCTATATTATTATTGACAGTTTTATACAATGATTATAGAATATAAATAGTTAATTGCATATGCACAATAATATCCTTGTATATTCAAAATTTCAAATAAATAAAAATGCACCTATCTCCTGACAGCAGTGTCTCTATTTCCTAACTAATGACAGTCTGTCTCCATCTGACAGCACTGTGATTGTCACTTTTTCCTGACAGTAATAAGTCCCCATTTTCTGATATTGTAGTCCCCATTTTCTGACAGCACTATCTGTAATCATATCCTGGTAGTGCCATTCCCATCACCTGATAGTGGTGTCCTTATATTCTGGCAGTGTTGTTCCCATATAGTACCTCCTGAGTCCTCCCTTGCCAGCTACACAACCAATCAGCAGCCTCCCGTGTCCTGAAATGTCATCTTGGACATTGCAGGAATGATAGAGGAACTGGAGTGGATTAATCCCAATCAGATGGACTGGAGACTGAAGGGAGCACTGTGGCATCTCTCTGCAGCGCTGCTATAGAGAGTCACGGTGGATGACCTGTCCATCCATTGTAAATTCTCTATTGCAGCGCTGTGGAGACAGACTTCACAGCGCTGCTTAAAAAGCAGGTGACGACACAGTACAGGTGCGGTGGGGTAATTGCTGGGCTGGCGGGCCCCCTTCTACACCAGGCCCCATAGCAAATGAACCCATTGCACCCTTGCAGAGAACCTTTGGGTGTTATATCATATAATTTACATATTTAAAATAATTGCAAATACCATGCAAAAATATCATGCGTATTATTTAAGTGGTAGCAATATTTCTATTTTAATATCTTTACAGTAAAATCATACTGGTTACAATGCAGGTAACTTTCCCATATTGTCAGTACAACCATGCTCTATCTTTACCAGACATTCTCAGCTTAAGGTATGTGATTCTCTTCCTCATTTTTAAAATATAAATACATGACTAAAAATAAGTGTTTATAACACATGGTAAATATGTATTCTCCTGAGACACACATCATTATACATAGAATCACCTCTTAGTAAGTCATTATCAACACAAACAAAAGTCTGTCTCAGCGTGTTTGGGCTTGTTTTGCTTGGTTAGGTAGTGATATACTGTAAATGAACATTGATTAAAATGCCAATAGACGGAGGAGGGAAAATACTTTATAATAGAAACATGTTTCAGGGTTAATAATAAGGATTTGGGCCCGTATTCAGAGTACCGGACGTATAACATATATGTCCGGTGTTTAGAGATTTTTACTACTGCGCATTTACGCAATCTCTGTAAGAAACAGATACATAGATTACGTTAAAAATGACTACGCATGCGCAATAGTAAAAATCACTAAACACCGGACATATATGTTATACGTCCAGTTCTCTGAATACGGGCCTTGGTGTGGATCAAAAAGCACAAAGTTGACTTGCTTGGGTCCCAAAGCAAGGAGGTGGGGCAACAGTCTGGATGGAGTGACAGTGCACACTCTGTCATATGCAGCCAAGCTGTGAAAGGCTAGCAGCTTAAAAAAGAGCTCAGCATTGCGAGTTATACATAGCTAGCAGCTCTCATCTCTCAGCTGCTGGTGTATTTATATACAGTGCTCAGCACTCAGTGCTCAGCAGAACCACAGGTAAGAACAATAGTCCATTTATACCCCTTTCAGATCCCCATTAAAAACCTGTTTTCTTGGGGCAAAAACCCGGGTCTCAGCTGAGACCTGGGTTTTTGGTGGTACTCTGAATGCTACCAGGCTCCTGGTCCCGGGTTAATGACCCGGGACTTAGACATGGGTAAAAAGAAGGGTTTTTCCTGTGCCGGACTTCGGCAAGTGGTGGTGTAAAAGGTGCTGACCCGTGTTTTTCAACCCAGGTCTTACCTAATACACCCGATTGGAGGGATTTGTTTACAGTTGCTATGCAACAATAAACAAGTCCCTCCCCGGAAGCCGTACACTGCCCATTATCAGGGCAGACTATGGACCCAGAATGTACCGGGTCTGCCCTGCACTGTTTTAGGGGACCAACTTGCCTTTTTTTTTTTTTTTTTTGCCGAAAAAAGCCCCAACAATAACCCAAGTTGAGAAACCCGGGTTAATGCCGGGGTGGGAATTTGAAAGCGGTATTATACACGCAAAGGGCCTGATCCACAGCTATGCCGATGCGCTGTGCTTACTAAAGCACAGTGTATCGTGTTCACTTTCCCCGACACTCCCCCTGTGCGGGCGTATGGCCCCTTCCTTACGATGGCTGAAAGCTACCCTAACTTCAGCCGGCGTAAAGAAGGGGCCATACGCTCGCACAGGAGCGTATGGCCGCCTAGGCCGCCCTCCCACCCTCATTAAACTAGCTCCCCCCGCCCACCTACACTAACCTGAACGTAGGGACGCTGGGGGACGTCCCCTCCAGCGTCCCTATGGCGCTGCTACGGACGCCCGATCCACGGTCAGGCGTTGCCGTAGCGACGCCGGGCAACATCTGCCCGGCGCATGCGCAGATCGGCTCAAAAGGCGATCTTACGCTTACGCCCGCCGTCCTAGCGACGGTGGGCGTTATTCTGGATCAGGCCCTTTAAGTTCTTATTTTAAGAAGATTCTTAAGTGTGAATTAGGTCCATAATTCTTAAAACAACGCACGTAAGATGAAAACTACGTAACTGTGAATCCAGACCTAAGAGCATGCATGGCCGGCACCAGAAATGTTGGGGCCCAGGACACATCTGCTCCACCCTCTATGTCACCCATGATGTCACATATACGAGGAGTGTTGCGCATTGGCCACTAATGTGCAGCTCTCAGTAGCAAGTATCGGTGGCAGGATAAAGCCGATAATTGCTGCTGCAGAAATAAGGTAAGTATTGGCGGCCCCCATCTGTCTCCAGGCCCAGGATAATAGTCCCGTCTGTCCCCTATGATGGCGGCCCTGAGGGTGTGGGAGACCAGGGGTGGACACGCCCTTAGCTCGTAAAGAATTCTGATAGAAGATTCTACCATAAGCTTTCCATGCTGTCCTCATGCTGTTCCAGGTAAAAATACTTAATATTAAATGTTCTTTAAAGGCTTGATACTGACCTTTAGTCTAATTATTTTACAGTATATGATTGGTTGCTCAGTGGTGGTTTTTTTGAACCTTTTTGTAAATTTGTTTTTAATATTTTTCAACATATTGGGCCAGATCCAGAGCTACGTCCGCTAGCGTATTTACGCTATCTGGAGGCGTAAAAACGCTATTTTGTAGGTACTGCACGTGTGCGCTGCAGATGTTATGGCACGTAACTGTAAATGTACGCACCATCCTAGTATCAAGAGCATAACTATGAACGAAGGGGTGTGGCAACCATAAGACGTTTTTTGCGTATTTTCGTACGAAAATTCGCACTGCGCATGCCCAGTATGACAGCTTCCGGTCGGCTGGACGACATGAGCGTATAGCGGTCGTATCGTGTGCGAATTTTTCGCTCGAGGGGCGTGCGTTCAGTACGACGGTCGCCTGGGCGCTCGTTTTACTATAGGGAGGCGGGGATAGCCATTTAAATTGTACAGTATGGGCGTGCTAAGCCCCGTACGACCAGCGTATCGGTACGAAAATTCGCACGGACGCTTGAAAAAGTTAGGGTAGGGTTCAGCCGCCATAAGTCGGTACAATCAATGGGAGTGTCATGGGCGTGAAAGTTTATACGCACGGCCGATCATACGCTCCGCTCGCGGGCGTAGGTCTGGATCAGGCCCAAAGTGCGTAAGTGGGCTCTTTGGAGGGGAGGGAACATGTGTCCTCCAGATGTTACCTTAGTTTTACGATAGTAAGTCCCATTGTATTGAACTTAGTTAGTGTTTAAGAAGAAAGGGGATGTGCTTCCTCTCCTCACACCAGGGTTGGCGGTGGAAGCATTATTGTTTTACAGTGTGGGTGGGATATCCTACTTATGGGTCAGCAGTTGGACGGACTGCTGATCCCCTTGTGTAACTTATGGCATTGTAAGTCACACATTTTATGCATGAGAGAGAGGAGTGAAAAGGGGAGTTTACTCCCCTCTGCACGTACAGAAGGCGTGCGGGGGTCTGGATCTGGTCCTTAGACATGAAGGACCTGATTCACACTTAAGACATTGCACCTCCCCATCCTCCCCAGCTAGATCTATTGAGCCTCTGACAACCTTCTAAGAGTTCTGTAACTGCAGGATGTGTGACTGCCACCTCCTATCCTCTGGGCCCATGCATCAATCGGACCCTCTGCACGTACTGTAGTTATGCTGCTGGGTTAAGGTTGTCCACTCTGACCATAAATGTTGCAAGCAGATAACATACACAGGGCCGGACTGAGGGCCATGTGGGTTTGGGGCTGAAAATGATCAAGGTTCAGACTATATAGTATGCTTTGGACATTCATCCTTATGCACTGCAGTGGGAAGCCTGGAGATATGCAGTGTGTGTGTGTGTGTGGGGGGGGGCCTATATTCAGATGGAGGCCTGGGACTGTAGTCCTATTAGTCCCATTGTTAATCTGGCCCCTGAACATACATTTCATAATAACCACTTAAATAACATAAGACTTACACCAGCTTTGAAAAAATAATTTCTGTTATTACAACAGAAGGTGCAGGATGAAAATCATTCAGTTGTGAACAGTTTCCTAAACTGGATATCTACCCATTGCATGCTGGGAGAAGAGTATGAAATGTCAGTCCCCACCGTGGATGGCTACACTTTGAATGTCTCCATAGAAGCGTTTATTAAATTGGATAATAAATGAAGTTAAAAAATAAAATAAAGTTATGTGCCGCACTCTAGCAGAACTCTAGTACATTTTACATTTCACGGGGGTAAACTAATTATCTTAATGCTCTCATCAACCAGGTGCTAAGACAAACAAAGAAAGTCCGTTCAAAAGCAGAATCGCTTTGCTGCGGAAAATGATATAAGACCTGGGAATCGCTTAAGTAATGAAGGAATATGCATCTGTTATTGTGCTTGCAATGTGATAGTATTTAATTGTGGGAATGAACTATACAAGCAACATGTATCAAGTTGGAAATCAATATTATAACCTCGGTATATCTTTATTGCCTGTCTGAGTCATTATTGCAGACATCTGAAGGAAGAAGTGCAGATGTAGAATGTTTAATTTATCAAGATGTTCTCAGGGCTGACTATTTCCCCGTTATATCCATATAATCTTTACGCAGCGTCTGCCAAAACAAGACTATTACATCCAAGTTAAAAAGGCATAAAAAGCCTGTTTAACTGTGCAAGCAAATAGCTTAAGGCTATAGCAATGAAAATCTACCAGAGAAACAAAAAACGGATATTCACGTTACACCTAAAGTTAATATCACAATTTTAATAATATTGAATAGAGAAATCACAACATTTGGGTTTTATGAAACATCTTAAAAGATTGGGTCACATGTGAAGTCTCCTCCATGGATTTACAACTATATAACCTATATTTTATGGTTGTAGGCAAGATGACGCTAAATTGCAACCTGGATGTTGATATTGTAATCCTGTTTAACCACACCTGTCTGCAGGCCACAAAGGATTTGGGACCAGAATCAAACTCTACACTTACGCATGTTTCTGCTCTGTGCGGGCAGAAAACGTATGGAAATGGCGAGATCGCATGTGTTCCCAATAAGAAGATTAGGTTAAAGATGGGTAGGGAGTGCAGTAGAGCGTTTAATGTGAGGAAATTGTGGGCCCGATTCAATTGCAGGCGAAGTTTTCAAAAACTTTGCGTCGGTAAAAATACGACGCCTTCGCCGGCAATTGAGCGATAAAAATTCGCCCATTCAATTATTTTTTTACTGCTGCGGTAAATCAGCAGGCAGCGGTAAAAAAATAACCAGAGAAAAAAAAAAATCTCTCTGTTAACGCCGCAAATCACCTCCTGCTAGCAGGAGGTGACCGGCGCTAGTGAGAGACTATTACCCAGTGCCTGAAATCACGTTCTCACGATACTTCAGGCACTGGGTAATAGCCTCAGTAGCGCTGGCACTTCCTGCTAGCAGGAAGTGTTTTGCAGCGTTAAGAAAGAGATTTTTTTTCCCTTCTAGCAGCTGCTCAGCGGTCCCTGGATGGCAGGGCATGGTGCCTAATGCCCTGCCATCCATGGGCATGCTGATGCTTGTAGTTCTAAAAGCCTCAGCATGCCCTGTTGGGGCACAACATAGGGCAGCGTTAAAAATCCGCACCTCTCATAGGTGTGGATTTTTATCGTTAAAAAACCGGCGTATTTTTAACGCTAGAAAAGAATTGAATAAGAAAAAAAAATAACGCCGGTAAATTTAAAAAAAAAAGCGTTAAAAATACGCCGGCAAAGGAATTTTTAACAATTGAATCGGGCCCTGTGTGTCCTCTAAGTGAAAGTGATGACCAGGCCAGTTAGAGTCAATCAAGATGTTTTCTGTAAGAGGACTGGATTCTAGAACACAAGAGAATTGAAAAATACAATATTTAAGAAAGCCATTGGAAAGCTAAACCTTGAAGAGTTGGAAACAGATCAGTTGAAGATAGGAAATTAGAAGTTAATTACATTACAGCAAGAATGCAGACAACAGTCCCTGGAAAGGTATAAAAGTATTGCCAAGTGGTAGCATTATTGACTGGAGAACGACTGTAGACTGTACTGTGATATTTATTTTTGAAAACAGTTCAGTTTATTATACTTTAAATATACAGGTAATTCTACCTACAGTAGTAGAAAAACGTAAGTTCACCTCGATGCCATGGACCTTATGCCATAGTGGACACATCTGCTTACAAAAAAATTAAGCAATAAAAAACTTGCATATAAAAATAAAACATTTATGACCATATGCTGAGTTGGAGACATTACAAGCTGTTGGCTTATGACTGTTATACATAAGCACTAGTTTTCAAACAGTTTATAAACACATATATATTTATAATTTCTCTAGAAAAATGCTCCAATTTAAGCAAATATAATCTTTTTGTTGAGTAAAATGAATGTTAAACAAACAGGACCACACAAAATTCACGATATATCCTATTCATTTAAAGGGCCTGAGTCAATTAGCTTCGCACGGGCATATTTTGCTGTGCAAAGCGCTAATTCTGCTAATTTTTTTGGGCCGAATTTTATCCGCACTGCATAGATGTACGTATAAAAAGTTGCCCATTTTTCATACTAAATATGGGGAAAAGGCGCAGCATGTACTTTTCCTGTCATCGCCGGAAATTGAATCAAGGCCAGTGACTGCTTAAACTGAATAATTCCCATTGGACTTGTTTATTGAATCTTTACAATACTTACTCTTACTTTATATGAACATTTGAGAGTCACTAATGATCAAATACATGAACAAATGAAAAAAATGTTTTCCATTTTTTTGTGTAAAAGTCTTTCTAGAAGACCTGTACGCTGGCTGTAGATCATTTGTTCCAATCATTTTTCTTTATTTCAAGTATATTTGGATTGTTCCCACTATGCCACAATGAATCAGCGAGCAATAAAGATAAAGGGGTAAATCCAGACTTACAGGCTTGTTACGTTTGAACGTGTAGCCAGAGGCGGCCCACGGCATAGGCCGTATAGGCGGCCGCCTATGGCCCCGCGGGTCCCGGGGCCCCGCA
>WWET01000157.1:594380-627108 GCA_011038615.1 Limnodynastes dumerilii | reverse complement strand
TCCTTTATTAATTTTATACACTTTTTTTAGGAGATTGGGAGTCTCTTAATATATTTGGGGCTGCAGAGTTCAGCGCTGGTACATGGTTTAATTAATACCCCCCTCTATTAGTGTTATTGTAAGAACCATCATATCCCATGTATGATTGCATCGGTGTGCCCTGCAGCTGGCACAAGGGATCTGGCTGAAATTGTGTGTACTTGTGAAATCGTGTGCAGATATTCAGGTATAGGGCTAGATTAACTGAGCTGTGAGTTTGGAAAAGTGGAGATGCTGCCCATAATAACCAATCAGATTCTAGCTGACTTTCTCTAGCATGTAATAGGAAAGTGAGATCTAGATTCTGACTGGTTTCTATGGGCAACAGTTCCACTTTTCCAAACCCGCAGCTAAGTAAATCCCCTGTAGTGCACATTTCAGGAAACTTAGCTTTATTACAAATGAGGGTACATTATATCTCCCTTCCCCCCCTTGTAATGCCCCTTTAATCGCAGACATTAGCATTGCCCTCTACTGTGAACACTTGTCTGTGGAGATGCGTAAGTCATTCAGTAATCAGTTCTCAAGCAACCTGTGACATTCCCAATGTATAAAGCTAATGTCAGGGGGCATAATCTCAACTTCTATTACATGTATAAACAGGTACTCTTTAGTTAATTACTTCCATAATTTCTGTGATGTCATTGAGCATACATTTACTCAGAATTAATCGACTTTTAGCACTAATTCCTTTCTAACTCCTACACACTCTCCATCTCCTCAGCATATCTATTACTAGGAATTGTTGTGTATGCAATTAAGTCGATAATGTTTATTGGCATGCCAGAATAAACTATGAAAAAATCATTACATCATAATAAAAAAGGGCATGGATCAAATTCCTTAAAAGCTGCAAAATTGCTCTTAATGGGAGTTGTCTATTGCTTGTTCCTCATTAGCAACCACTGTTATGTTCCTAAATCATAAAGAAAAATCAGTCTGTCTTCTTGTCACATCAGTGAAGAGTCAGGTAATTGATTATCTGCTTAAATGCTGTACAGTCAGTGCCCTCTGTCTTTACTCTGCTGCCTCTTCTATATATTTCGTCATAGTTACCTATTTACTTTAATAAATTTGTATAGTGAGGATATATTCCTATATAAGGATTCATATATAACTTATTATGTTTCTCATGGGCTTCAAGCTGCAGTGTATAATATAACAGATTTAATCCAACTGTTTGCAGGATTTTCAAGGGAATCGGCAAGTCTCTAGATGGGGGAACACTGGGGAGGCTGCATAGTGTTTGTGCTGCAGGACACAGCTGCAGGACCCAGCCCCATGTGACATCACTGGTGACATCACATAGGGCGGGGCACCACGGACCTACTTTAACACCGTGCCAGTTACTCGTTCCGTCTACACTAGTCCTGGCTGTCAACCCCTGATGGCGGCCCTGGCTGCAGCCATTGTTCCATTGTTAGGTTGTGGCTGGGGGGAGTTGTGGACCTCTTAAAACCTCCCCATCTCCTAAGCTTTTGGCATTTTTCCTTCTTTAGTAGTTTAAAACTTTTTCACAAGCTCAATTTTTAGTGGTCAGTTGTAAGGACTAAACTTATGGGTACTGTCATTATTGCAAAGAGGGCCTAACCAGGAGTAGAATAAATGAATTAAAGGAGGGTTTGGCATAAATTAATTATAAGGCAAAAATAAGTAAAAGGAATTTATGTAAAACAATATTTCTGTATCAATAGGGGATAATATCACCAAGATATGCTTCACATCTCTGCTGCCGACCTGCCCCAGGAGAGTCCACCTCCAAAATGAAGTATATATATATATGTATGGAGCAGAATAAAAACCTAAAAGCATACATGTAGAAACTACTAAAACAATGGTTCTGAAGGAACCAAGCAGTGGAAATGTTCAAAAGGCAATCAGTCCACACAAGTTCACCATAAATAGTGATAAAATGCAATAGAACTCCTCTTTTCCTCTTAAGCAAATTTCCTCAGGGCAAGATGGAAAGGATAATTAGGCACACAAAGGGGTTTACTCAGATAAATCACAGAATGTAAAATGTCAAAATGTAATAACACCAGCAATATACAGTATATATATGCCGCCGTAGGTGTGGCTCACTTAACAGAGTATATGATTACTCCACCTGATAACATCTAAAAACATTCAAACAGTCCCATACCCAAGTGGAAAAGCAAAGAGTCCTCCAAGAAAAGTCCGAACAAAGGGGATGATTTATAGCTGCACATACACCTTTTTTTAAGGTGCCGGTGTAGACTTGAGCAATACCATGTTGAAGTGCAAGGGGAGGCAATTTTAAATTGTGAAAGCTAAATCAGAATTGAGAGGTAACGTTTCTTAGCTGAATTCTATTTTGTAGTTTAAACATAAAGCTATGCAGTATTTGAGTTCTATGTGCAAACACAAAGTATTTTCCCTGCAAGCTAAAGATTTCAACTTAATGAGCCCCCCTTACTTTGCAAAATGGTTTAGCCGAGCTGTACGCTTGCACCTATTTTGTTCTTACTCCCAAACTCTGAATCAGCCTAAAAGCAGCTGATGAAACACTGGAGGGTTCCGGAATTTATGTAAAACAAATATTTTTGTATCAGTTCCACCCAACTTACAGTGTGAGCAAGACTCTGACCCCCACCTAAGATATTTGAGATTGAGATTAGGGTCAAGATTTACTAAACTGCCGAAAAGAAAAATTAGAGATGTTGCCCATAGCAACCAATCATACCCTAGCTGACATTTTCTAGTTTGCAAAAGGAAAGTGAGAGCTAGAATCGCATTGGTTGCTATGGTCAACATCTCCACTTTTTCTTTTCCGCAGCCAAGTATAACTAGCCCTAAACGTGTGTTTACTCACCATTTAGTTGTAATTGGGATTCCAGCTGAGCGCATTCAAAGAGTACTGACGTCACACACACATTCATACACACAGTGAGCGCTTCTAGGCAGTAACAAAGGTTTCAGACCTTTTGTGTATGAATGGGTGACATCAGCTTTATTGAACACACTTAGCTGGAGACCTAATTACAATAAAATTGTGCGTTAACAGCCTTTAATGCAGGCCTGGCCAACCTTCAGGTGTTGTGAAACTACAACACCTGAAGAGCCACAGGTTAGCCAGGCCTGCTTTAATGCTTTATTTATAAGTCTACAATTAGCTTTATTCTCCAGGTCACGATAGAAGCACAAAGGAGTCTAAAGGTGTATGTGGTCACATCTGTAGGAGTAAAATGTCATTTTTACAGACAACAGTTTTTTTATTCATGGCTTCAAATGTATTAAACAGCAGATTTACATCTATTTGCTCAGCTATATTTAAAATAACAATTTTCTTAAAAGTAAAATTTGGTCTCTGCGGTTGCTGGATTTTGCCTTTAGGGTAAATATAATTTAAATGAATCCTGACCAATTAATTTAAATGAATATTGCTGACCAAACCACCATAACACTGTACATGCTTCTTCTATGTCTACATTAAATGTATCAATATTTCTGGCTACCCTTTATTACCTTTCTATGTGAAAGCAGGTAAAAGACACAATATGTACAGTACCTTTGTTTTATCATAGAGTGCATGGTTATCCAGCATCATCTTTTTCTCATGGGTAGCATATCTCCTCAAATCACGCTCAAACTGCTGTTAAGAAAAAAAAGAAAAACACAAAATCATCTTATTTTTCTTATTGCTCTTGTCTGGATTATAAAACACTTTAACAAGATTGACTTTCCAGCAAGCTCATGTTAATGTACAACCAAGTGAGAACACTGAAACATGTATTTAACGTAACTTGTAATCTAGGTAGTTAGCTAAAGGCTGATTAAAAATACCAGGTGATATAATAAGCTGTATCCACTATGTAATAAAAGTAATAGGCCTGCAGGGATTTTGGCTTGATAAGACCATGTGACTTCTTTCTCTCCTAATTTAGAACATTAAAGAGCAACAAACAGACAAATTGAAGATATCCCATGCTATATAATTCCATCTCATACCTATTTTATGCATTTTATTACTTGGCTGAAAAATAAATCAGTGTTATCATGAAGCATGATGTTTTACTTGACTGAATAAACATTTTCTTTATAAATCTTTAACTCTTCCTATGAATAATAATAGTAAACTTAATCCCCCTAATGAGAAGAAAAAGAACTGAGCAAGTGCAGTTCCATATATATTTTATATACTAACATCAGGTTTATCCCAAAGCAAGATTACTACACGATTGGCAACTTTTGAAAATGAACAACAGGGAGATTGTGATAGCACTATTAAGGTGCTGCACCAAAGGGGTGTGTCCTGTACCACCAAAGGGAGTGTCCTATGGATAGCTCCACCAATTGGTGAGTCTAGTGTTGGCAAGAAAACTATTTCTCAGTAAAAATGGCGGCATCAGTATTTGTTGATTGGCTAAATTGTAGATGAATGAAAATGTATGTTTTTATTGTGAATAGGAGATCCACTGACATCTTCATCCTTATAGAAAAGCTAAAAGTAGGTGACACTGCAGCTGATTAACTAGAGACCAAAGTGTATTTTTTATTTTTGTCTCCATTATAGAAGTCATGTTGTTTTGGATAACTGGCCAGTCTTTAATTATATATTGGTCTCCATGAAAATGGCCTCCACCTCCATATGCCTCAATGGAGGGAAATAGGTAACAATTTCTAAATTCTGTCATCAAACCACAATGATTTCTGAAACTGTATTAGCATCAGGGAGATTGCCAAACACTTCAAGGAGTCAGGGAGATCACCAGCTCTTCAGGGAGTCACCATGATATTCAGGGAGGGTCGGAACCTATGGATTGCCATGCTTGAATTTACTCACTGGGCTGAATCCACGCTCTGAATTTTGATGTGACCGGGTACCCAAGCAAAACATTTTAAAGGATTCACAAATACTGGGTTGTTCTAGCGCTCAAAGACGACCTTTGGATTCAAGCGTGTGGAAAGTATTGAAGTCTTGATTGTTACGTAAATTTAAATTTTTTCCTTCATGCAGGCAGGGCAAAATTGAGGGCCATGTAGGCCTGGGACTGAAAATTATCAAGGGAACACACTACAGAGTATACTTTGCAGTGGGGGCCTATTTTCAAATGGAGGCCTGGGCCTTTAGTCCCATTAGCCCCATTCTTAATCTAGCCCTGAGAGATATTCAAAATTTTGCACCGTCCTACAAAAATAAAATGAGCCTTTTTCTCCAATTCTCCCACATTACACTCTCCAAGAAGCTCCAGATGTCACACCTGCGCACTCTGTACTCCTAGGACCTGTACACTGTGATTGGAGATACTTTCAGTCTGCAGGAAGCGAGGGAAGAAGGTACTGAAATGTAGTAGATGTTTGCTGATCCAGACCCTCCAACATGATCCATTCCATTAGGCACAATTTAATCCGCTCCTGAACTTCCAATTGTCACTCACCTGGTTTAAATGACTTAACTGATATTTTAAAAGCTATTTGCTTCAACAAAGGTGGTTACCATAGTAACTGACAGTTGAAAACTAAGGAGTAGAGTAGAGTAGAGTATTTTCTACGTAATGGAATGGGTCATCTTGGAGGGCATGCTGACGCCACCTGTCAAAATGAATGACAAGTTGTAGGCAGTATCAGAAACCATATTCTACAAACCAGAAGGAGAGAGAAAAGGAGGAGGGACCTGTTACTGTCTGTCACCAACTGTAAGGGGCTAGCCAGTTTGTGTGTTCAACGGGTCTAACTTAGATTGGGTGATGGGGAAGCAGTGTCCTGGCAACCATGGTATAGAGGTCAGGGCGGTTGGCACAGTGTCACCCTGTTACACAGTTTTAAGGCAGCGTGTGTGGGGATTACACAATTGCTGGCCCGCAGTACTGTCTGCAGTGGGGATCGGAGGGATGGAGGCCTCTCCAGGCTGGTGCCGATCTTCACTGCATACCCATACGAGCCGCATCATGCCAGCCCTGCATTACTTTACTTTCCCTTATTGCACAAAGAAACTGACCAGCTTTACCTTCATTCTTTTATTTAGACCTGGGCTGGGAAACATCACCTCTCAACTCTAATACTGTTGATGAAATTTCCCTCTCTTGGAGGTTGGCCCAGGTGTAACTTTCCACCTGATTTTATCTTAAAAAAAAAAAAAAAAAAAACCTAATTTTATATTAAAAAAAAAAAAAAAAAAAACTCGAAAACTCGATCCCATTCTATGACAATAAACTGAAAATTTCATCTGTCCTTAAATTATACAACAGACAAGGTACAAATACATGACTTACTGGGGCAAAAATGTTACTTAACTATTAATATGTGTTTAATTGTTGAATGCAAGATATATAGAATATATATGTTGATCTTCTTTTAAAACAGTACAGAAATAACAAGCTTTGCTCTCATTTTTTAATATAAAAATGTTTTATGAAAAAATGGGGAGGGGGTCGGCACTACTTAATGATATACGATGCAGCCGTTTTAATTTAAAATGCATGAATAATGAGCAAAGGGAGACTTCAGGCAATGCAGAAAAGGAGCAATATAAATGACTTTTTATCCCCTAGAATTACCTTCTCCTTTCAGGGGTTTATGTGAATATTTAAATAGCAATTAATTAGATGGCTTTTATAACCCCTTGATTTGAAAGAGGTAGACGATTGCAGATTTCAGTAGGCAGTCCAGAGCGTGGAAAGAGATGCATATGATGGATAGCGTGTCAGGGAGGCAGGGAGATAACTGCAAGACAATGAATTAATGTTTGCTGGGGGTAAATTAAACCTTGTGCAAAAAAAGTCACGTCGAAGCTGATAACGACAGAGCACATGTAGTACAATTGTTCGGTTACTTAAATTAATATGGTAACTTCATTACTTTGCATTGGTTAAGATAAAGTACTAATATTATACTAATACTAATATTATATTTTTATTACATAATTAAAAGAGATTGTTTTATAAACTAATTTAATTGATTAACTTATGAAAAGTGTTTACTATTGTTAAAAAAAAATTCCATAAGAACTAATTACCCAAAAATGTGACATTACACAGGTTATTTAAAAGACTGAAATCGTTGCTTTTATTTATTTTCATTTTATTTGTTTTTTCCTACCTTTCCACATAACATTCTAGAACAGAACTTAACATATTTCATTGTGACACATAACACGCAACATTCTAAACTGAAACTTTTCATGAAGCCTTCTTCAAAAACAGCACTTATTCAATGGCATTCATAAACACAGTACTTATAGCATGGCATTTTCCCTAGCACTTATCACATGGCATTCATAAACACAGTACTTATAGCATGGCATTTTCCCCAGCACTTATCACATGGCATTCATAAACACAGTACTTATAATCTTCGTTGGGGCGGGACCGCTCTGTTTACTAGTAACACGTGTGCTGCGCGCGCCCGCCGGGAGACGCGGCTGCACACGTGTGCCAGCAGGACCCGGCGGCACAGATGACTGGGACGCGGCGGCGGGTAAGTAGTTGGAGCCGTCGGCCGGCCGGCGGCTCCTAACAATGGCATTCTAATGCAGCACTTATCACATTGCTTTCATAAACACAGTACTTATAGCATGGCATTTTCCCCAGCACTTATCACATGGCATTCATAAACACAGTACTTATAGCATGGCATTTTCCCTAGCACTTATCACATGGCATTCTATTACAGCACTTATCACATTGCTTTCATAAACGCAGTACCTATAGCATGGCATTTTCCCCAGCACTTATCACATGGCATTCATAAACACAGCACTCATCACATGGCATTCTAATACAGCACTCATCACATGACATTCATAAACACAGCACTCATCACATGGCATTCTAATACAGCACTCATCACATGGCATTCTAATACAGCACTCATCACATAGCATTCTAATACAGCACTCATCACATAGCATTCTAATACAGCACTTAGCATGGCATTTTCCCTAGCACTTATCACATGGCATTCTATTACAGCACTTATCACATTGCTTTCATAAACGCAGTACCTATAGCATGGCATTTTCCCCAGCACTTATCACATGGCATTCTAATACAGAACTTATCACATGGCAATCTAACACAGCACTCCTCACATAGCATTCTAGTACAGCACTTATCACATAGAATTCTAGTACAGCACTTATAACATAGCATTCTAGTACAGCATTTATCACATAGAATTATAACACAGCACTCATCACATAGCATTCTAGTATAGCATTTATCACATGGCAATCTAACATAGCACTCATCACCTAGTGTTCTAGTACAGCACTTATCACATAGAATTCTAGTACAGCACTTATTCGCATTCATAAACACAGTACTTATAGCATGGTAATTTCCCCAGCAATCATCACATAGCATTCCAATTCAGCTCTTATCACATGGCATGCTAACAGCACTAATCACATAGCATTCTAGTACAGCACTCATCACATAGCATTCTAGTACAGTACTTATCACATGGTATCCTAAAAAAGCACTCATCACATCTAATACAGAACTTATCACATCTCATTCTAACACAGCACTTAACACATGGCCTTCAAGGGCAGCATTTAACACAAGGCACTCTAATATAGCACATATCACATGGTTGCCTACTTTTGAAAATGAATATCAGGGAGATTGTAAGAGCACTATCAAGGCGCTGCACCAAAAGGGTGTGTCCTGTAGCGCCAAAGAGGTGTGTCCTGTGAATAGCTCCACCCATAGGTGTATCCAGCACTGCCAGGAAAACTATTTTACAATAAAAATGTCAGTATTTATTGATTATTAAAAGTGACTACTATACTTTCATTACTATCTTTATAGAAAAGCTAAAAGTGACGCTGCAGCTGATTAACAAGATTCTTTCATTACATCTTGGCCTCCATGAAATTGGTCATCTCCATAGACCTCAATGGATGAAATTAGAATCAGGGAGATTACCAAACACTTCAGGGAGTCAGGGAGATCACCCAATCTTCAGGGAGTCTCCCTGATATTCAGGGAGAGTTGGCAACTATGACATATCACATGGCATTGTAAAACAGCACTCATCATATGGTATTCTAATTAAACACTTATCACGTGGTGGCCAGTTTCCAGGTCTCAGTACAGGGACATCATTACTGGGATATGCTTGTGAAGAAAAATACAACAGTGAAAATGACAAAAAAAACCTGTTAAAGTGCCTTCCATCTTTCTAGGTAGCTAACAGTTGAAACACAGTTTAATTGTGCACACTGTTATACCTAGTACCCTATTACACTTTAAATGAAAGTGTATTAAAAGTAAAGTTCAGGTAAGCATACAGTAATAATGGGAGTTTACATTTTAAATGTCTATGTAAATATATTTAATCACAATGTTAACTAGTATCAGTTATGTCATATATGGATATATGTCAGTTATAGCAATGAAATTACACAAATCAATCAACATAATCTCATTACAAGGTCATACACCTCAAGGTTAAAGAAAAGAACTTCCTCAGTCTATAATCCTCATTAAAAAATATTTGAAACTCTTTAAAGTAAGTCATTGTTCCCAGCGGCTTTACGTATTGTAACATTCGGTATATATTCTCTGTAGAATCTCTGTTACCTCCCAACCTAGAGATAATTTAGACACGGTGTTGTGGCAGGCTTAACACAACACACAGCCCCTTCCTACCCTTGCATGTCTTATACTGTTTCTTTTTCTGGATTGTAAGATCTTGTTAGAATATTTTAACAAACTGTTGAGAGAGATAACAAGCTGGTTGTAAGAACTCAGATTCTTATAGAGCACTTCAAGCCACAATCTTACCTCAAGGAGCTTTTTATCGCAATTCTGTCTTGTCAGAGAACCATACTCCTTACATAATCTAAACATCTATGGCTCTCTCTTTGCCTCCATTACCAATCAGCTTGCCTACTGTATCACTGCCCTGGTCCATCCATAAAATGACAGGCTGCCCAACAAATGTCGATTTTGGCCTACCTCGTCTTAAGAGAGTATTACGTCTTGGTATCTAATCAATAATTAACAGTTAATAAACTTTGGAATTTTACAAGTCATGTATTATGGTTCGGGGTAGAAAAATACTACAAGGCATTATAAAAAGAAAACTAATATATCTGATTGTAGATGTAATTTTTTCCTTTGAATTTTGTATTTCCCTCCAGAAAGTGAGAACATTCAATGCAAACTACTACAGATAATTTTCAAGGTGGGTATTGTTTCTTGTTTCTCCAAGTCAACGGTAGGAACTTTCCGTACTACAAAGAACTGTAATAATAGAACTGCTTATCAATGTTGTTTTGGCGCATTTATATTCTTAATTAAGACATGTTAGTGCTGGATGACACACAGATAGCAGCATGGACCACACATCATATGGTTACCCCCACCTGACATTGAAGCCTGCCAGCACTGTTGATGGGGGGCTCCCAGAAATATGCCCCCACTCCTTAACAATCTACCCTATCCTCACTTGAAAAGTCCCTTGTGAGTCCCTGCTGCGAAGGCTCGCATTGCGAATTAGGGACAGCCGAAATCTGTTTTTCGGATGTCCCTATTTTGAATGCGAGCCCTCTCAGAATATTTTTTTTTTTTATGAACAGGTGAGCTAGGGTTATGCTGCTTTCCGGCTGTCCCTATTTTGAATGCGAGCCCTCTCAGAATTTTTTTTTTTATGAATGGGTGTGTATGTGAATCGCATACTCACCCATTCACTTTCAGAAGCACCGCCACCAGGGACTTAGGGTTAGACAGTGTGGGGGGAGATTTAGGGTTAGGCTGTGGGGGTGGGGATTTAGGGTTACGCTATATGGGGGAGAATTAGGGTTTGGGTTAGGGAGCGGGTTGGGGGAAACTCCCCTTTCAGAGCACCATGTTTAATGCTCCGGGGAGTGATTGCTATGCCTCATCGAGGAATAAGCAATCGATATCCCAGCCAGTTCGGAACTGGGAGCGAACGTCCCTTTCCTCCTCCTATAAAACACACTGGACAGGAGTCATGTTTAATTAATTCAGAGAGATCATTTTGTAGTTGTGTAAGGAGTTTCAGTAGTGATAAGATATAATAGTATAAAATCTTATAGTCTCTCTTTTTTTTGTACCCCTAAAAGATCATATTTGTAATGCAATTACACCTCATTTCTGTTTGAGCGGCCCCCTATGTGTAGTTGTCACCAATTTGTTTAGCAGAATGTCAACAAGTTGTCTACTCCCAACCTACAAGAAAACTTACTCTCTGTAAATAGACCCCTTACTTAAGTCTGGATCCAGCAAAAAATGTTTAAATGATCACAAGGTGAATATTCATGCAATAACATGAATAAATGTACCGTAAGAATATAGAATTTCAAAAAACATAAAGCAATAAGAGACTAGTAAAGATGGATGAGAATAAATCGGAGGCATGTGCAAAACTTGTAAATATGAATCATAATAGCAAAAATACATTTAGAAGGTGACTGATTGATTAAAACAAATCGCCAATGGATTTCTCTCCATGCTTATCCTAAACATCTATGAATATCAACTATTCTTATTTAAATGGAAATAACTGTGAAGATCTGATGGGGAAAACACAGTATACACGTTGTCCACCATTCACATATAATATCACTTTTCTTTGCTACTGTTAGTTCTGCCTGTCTGCACTGCTCTAATTACATAGTGCATTCTGCTTAGTACAGACGGAAGAGCAATTCTGCATCTGGTTGGGGGAGTATGTAGCTCTTTATATGTGCAAGATTTCATTATTACTGAGTAAATGATAATAACATTGTGTAAGACAGAATTGCATTGTACAGTTCTTTTTTTTACAAGAATCACAGTTTCTTGAGTGTAATTGGATAGGGGACATACAACTTAACATTGTATCGCAATATAGCATCTAGCAATAACGTTAGGTATAAGGGTCCGAATTCAGAGAACCGTTTTCACGGCGAGTTCCGTGCTTATATTTAGGCACGTTTCAACTGCGCATAGCGCACAGTAACTTTTTTTTTTTACGTAGTATACGTAGACTATACACGCGTAATTTCCTCACAGACGGGCTTGTGAATCACACTTGGGTACATACGTCCGGACATGCGACGCAAAAATACGCACATGAAAATTTTAATAAAAATGGGTGGGGGAAAGCATTTTAAATTAAGGTATGTGGGCGTGACTACCATGAATTACACGTAAGGAGCACACATACGCATGGAACTGCTCAGGGAAAGTTACAAGTGATCTATCTAGGTGGAAGTTACCGATAGCACGGCCGAGAGAGGGGAGTGTCATGGGTGTGAGGGGGTTTGGCCTGTACCGGCCGTGCGTATAATTGCGTACCTACATGGAAACGGTTCTCTGAATACGGCCCAAGTATACAAAGAACTTAGAACTTATACTTTTACAAATGAATATCATTCATATAGAATCACAATGCGAAAATTTCACATTAGACCAGGGCTGGAAGCGAGGGTGTACACAGGGGTATTCCATATCCTCACTTCTCCCACTGATTTCATTGTAAAGCTATAAATCAATATTCACATCTGTTATTTCTATATTTTCATACTGCCATTTTTAAATGTCCATACCGCTTTTCCTAAATTTCAGGGACCGTATACACAGAAACGGCTTTGCGTGGGATTGCGTGCGTATTTTTAGGAGCGGATTAACTGCGCATGCGTGGTAACTTTTTCCACGCAAGGGGGGCATTTACATGGGCTTTAGAGGGCGCGGTTAGAAGGATAAGCACGGACATAAGACACATACGGGCGTAAGTTACGTAGAGATAAGGGTGCCCTAGGGAGGCGTAAGTCACCGAAAAATCGTTCGTGCAAGGGAAGTGTCATGGGTGTTTCCTTGCTACATGTGTGCGTAAAAACGCGTACTTAGTAAACACGGATCTGTGAATCCGGTCCCAGATTCCTATCCCACAATAGAACACTGACAGCAAAGCCTCTGTTACAATTTTGTAAGGCATCATCTTTTATTGTATCTATCAGTATTAATATATAGGATTACCGGGGAGCCCGTCCATCCAAGAATTGCAAAGGCATATTGTTCATAGGGAGTTACGACTAAGTCCACCCGGACTGCCTTCCAGTTCTTCAGGTCGGTCTCATAAGCCTCTTTCCAGCTGCCACTGCTTGTATGATGACTTGATTGATGACTTGAATGATGACTTGTGTGATGACTTGAATGATGACCTCCAATGTCTTTCTTCAGAAGTTTGAGAATTAAGAAACATTTCTGATAATGATCGAGTGCATCAATGCTCCTACTGGGACGTTTTGTGTCATCAAATGTTGACTCAAAAAGTCTATAGAATAAAAGCAGCCCCTTCAAACAAGAAAATAAAAAATTAGGACTGGGCCTGTGTAATAACATAATATAACATTGAAAGGAGGTGTAGCATTGAAATACAATAAAAGACCCATTTTGTGTCTAATTTTGGAAAGATGAAAATAAACTTAATTTCTTTTAAGCATTCCTCAATGCATCTGTACTTTAGCATTTTCCTGACCATGGTCCTGATTCACAGTTAAGAATAAAACTGAATTTATATATAAATATACGCACGTGAATAAAAAAAAATAAAGAACCCAGTTAACCCCCCCCCTGTGTCCCTGAGTGCTACGTAAGGTCTTTGCTGCGTATAATTACGCACGTGAAAAATCTGCAATACCGATTCAGAGAAAATAAAGAAGACAGCTAACTACACCCCTTTCTCAGGAGTGCTATGTAAGTACATAAGTCTTTGCTGCGTATACTTAGGTACATGCAGACTTAATTAGCTGTGAATCGGCCGTGCGTTTAGGTGCTTAAAATTGGTTATGATTCAAAGATACGTAACTAACCACACTGATTATCATTCTGAAAAGTAAATATTTTTGTTGTTGTTTTAAATACAGCACATACTCTCCTTAACATATGTAAACAAAAGTAGCATTAAAAACACAGTCTGAAGTCTGACAAAAAAAAATAACTGTGGCTATTTGTACCAAGGCACTGTACAATTGATTGGCTGCCACATGGGAAAGTACTGCCGGTTACCCTTGGAGATGGCAACTGAAACCAGATCTTGCAACACATGCCAAAGCAGAAGCTATATAATTGTCACTATGCAGAAGCAAATTGGATTTAGGCGACCATTATACCATTTTCGTTGCGCAGATCTTCACTTTTATATTGATGAACCAATTATCAATGACTGCAAATAATTCCATAAGCTTACATTTTTTTTATTAGAATTTTGGTAAATTCAATACTACCCCTCACCATGGTCCGGATTCACACGTACGTTGTTTTAGGAATAAATTTAAGAATTATTAACGTACCATTTCTGTATGTAGATTGCGTAAAGACCGCGCTTATGCAATCTACGTAAATAAATGGTACATAGATACTGTAAATAAGCTACTACGCATGCGTAGAAGCTGATTTCTTAAAACAACGTACGTAAGACGAAAACTACGTAACTGTGAATCCGGACCTATATCTCTATTTCCAATGGTGGATCTTTCACACTAAAGAGAAAATATTTCTTACCTGATTTTTTAGCACATTAATGGTATTGTGCAAAATATTTGTTTCAACGCCCTTCCTGGGGCATGTGATCACAATATCCACATCATGACCCACATTCTTACCCCTGTCAATGCAAAACAAATGGTTTATTAGTTTAACTTTTTCTCGAACTGTCAGGTAATTTATTATACAGGATGACTTCAGGAAATGATAAAACGTTCATCTTTAAACAAGTTGGCATTCTTTTGATACTTGCTTTTCTAGGAAAAAAACTTTTTTAATGTAATGCCATCCTGATTTATCTAAACTCTACTGGGATGCAGTTACCAGTTCGAACGGCCCATTTTCAGCAAAGCTACAGAGCCGGATTCACAACCCCATAATTTTTAACATACGTGCCTAATTTTAGGATTCTAGCTACTACGCGTGTGTAGTAACTATTTTACGCTATTTACGTAGCGTTTTGTTATGTAGATTGCATCTAGAATCATAAAATTATAAAATTAGGCACGTATGTTAAAAATTACGGGGTTATGAATCCGGCCCACAGTCAAGAGTTTAATTTTGGTTGTATCATGTTGAATAGATTTATTTTGACAAGGTACCAGTTCTAGTTAGGGTTAGGCTGCAGGAAAGAATGGGTAAGGGTTAGGCTCTGGAGAGCGGAGGGTTAAGGTTAGGCTGTGGGACAGGAAAACGTTAGGGTTAAGCTGCAGAACAGGAAGGGTTAGGGATAGGCTCTGGAAAGGGGAGTGTTAAGGATTGGCTGTAGGACAAGGATGGTTAAGATTAAGGAAGGGTCAAGGTTAGACTGATAGGGGAGGGTTAAAGTGAAGGTTGGGACTAGGGTTAGGGTCAAGCGGGAAATCATCGCTGTCATCGTTGGATCAGTCATGGTGTCCACATGTAAGAATATGGGATGCATTTTGCGGAATTAAAGTTTCATTTTCGAAATATATACATTTCAGCTGTCTCTATTTTAAAAATATTAATAATTAGAAACTTTCAATAATGAATGGGTAAGTATGCCGAATTTATTTTTCCTCATTCTTACCCATTCATTAATTCGGAAACTGCTGCTGCAGACCCGTCGTACGATCACAGACGCGCCGCACCAGACAGAACAGGTGAGTATTACAGGGAAGTTGATGGGGAGTATAAGGGTCAGGCTGTGGGAAGAAGAGTCTCAGGGTTAGGCTGCGGGGAAGGGAATCTTAGGGTTAGGCTGCAGAGAAGGGAGTCTTAGGGTCAGGCTGTGGGGAAGAAAGTCTTAGGTTCAGGCTGTGGGGAGGGGAGTCTTAGGGTTAGGCTGTGGGAAGAAAAGTCTCAGGGCTCAGGCTGCGGGGACGGGATTCTTAGGGTCAGGCTGTAAGGGGAGGAGTCTAAGGCTCAGGCTGCGGGGAATGGAGTCTAAGGGTCAGGCTGCGGGGAATGGAATCTAAGGGTCAGGCTGCAGGGAATGGAGTCTAAGGATCAGGCTGCAGGGAATGGAGTCTAAGGGTCAGGCTGTGAGGAATGAAATGAAAGCCATTATGGGCATTCCAACAGAGTTAGGACTGATTCACAAGTAGGAGTGCCTTGTGTAAACTAACATATGCACGGGAAAAGTTTGTAGACCTTACTAACTGCATGCAGCGAAGATGGATGTTCAGTGGGTCAAACAAATATTAATGAGAGTGTGATCTGTTGCGTGGGTGACGCTAAGGCTTAATGTCACCATGATGTCATTAGACTGAATACCATTTGGCTGTGGTTGGATATCCAAATGCAGCATGATCAGGGTTAGTCATTGAACCCCACTTGATCTACATATCCATGCTAACCCTAGAACCCTACTGCAATTACCAGTTATCACTTAAAGCTGGCTTATATCTGATGTCTGGGTTGGTACGATCCTACTGCATAGCCACGCCCCCTTCTCTGGGAGTCTTAAACTATCTCACATATTAATTCTAAGTGAACCATTAACTAATTTGATGTTTTGTATTTTTTTATTAAGTGTCTCAAATTTCAGCCGAACAGAGGAGCCGATTTTTCAATGCTTTTCTGTAAGCGAAAAGGTGCCGGAACTCACATCAACTCACACACGACCACACAACCAATCACAAGCCGAGCAGTGCCATCACAACCAGTGAGGACTTGACACACAAGCAGCCCGCATGCACCATTTTAATGATATTGCCGCCTAAACTTTTAAAACTTTTAAAACTTGGAAAATCCATCGAAAGAAGGTGCCAGAACTCTGTTCCGGGGCGTCCTATGACCAAAAAAGCACTGCAATTTAAAGAAAAAATTATGTTAACCTGTAAAGAGGAAATAGAGGGTCCAAGTTAGTTCCCAGCACCACAAATCAAATAATGAACCTTCCTCCAAGTTTAGGAAAAAAATATATATATAAGAATATACTAAATCTTACCCTAAATTGACAGTCAAATAGGGTCTGGAGCCAGTATAGTTTTAAATAAACAATTAGGCAGACTGAATGGGCCATGTGGCTCTTATCTACCATCAATTTCTAAGTTAAGGTAGCCCTTGACCACTCGTAAGTTGATTAACCGTATCATTTACTGTGATGTAAAGCATCTTCTTACTTAACTCAGGCCATACCTGCTGCGTGCTTATAATTAATGGATGTGTTGATAAAACAAATAAAGGCTCGATTCTTTAATTCCATGCTGATTTTACATTTTGTGCAAGACTGTGCCAATTTTGTAAAGGTGCCAGTATTTGGTTTAGTTTTTGAAAGTTTTTTTGATTTTTTTTTTACAATTTTATAAACAAACATTTACTTATATTTGACTGTACGTTCTTTGTTTGTTTTGTTTATCTTTTTTAAATGTTTATTTTTGTAATATTTTATGGAAGTCTCTATATGTAGTGGATCATTGTAACTTCATGCAATATGTGTTTATTTGTATTGTTAAGTATGTCATGGTTATTCCTGTTTCAAGTTGTATTTTTAATGGTTACTTTTGTTTACATATGTTAATGAGATTATTGGGGCTGATTCAGAGTTGCACTTCCACCTTATTTTAGATGCAAGTGTAGACCTGAGCAATACCATGTTGAATCGCAAGGGGAGGCAGATTTAAATTGTAAAACCAGAATTAAAATTAGGAGGTGAAGTTTCTTAGCTCAACTCTATTTTATAGAATAAACATAAGGCAATGCAGTATTTTAGTTCTATGTGTAAAAGTCATGTATTTTCCCTGCATTCAAATTTTTTAAATTAATTAACACCCCTTACTTTGAAAAATGGTTTAGCCGAGCTGTACACTTCCACCTAAAAAAAGGTGTAAGTGCATCTCTGAATCAGCCCCTATGTTTTCAGAATAAAAGACTACTTTAGTTTTAGTTTTCCATATTCTAATCAGTGCGATTAATTAGGAATTTTTGAATCATAAGCAATTTTAAGCACCATTCACAGCTAATAAAGTCCACAAGTGCCTAATTATACGCAGGAAAGAGTTACGTAGCTCTCCCGACACAGGGGAAGTGCTTTAGTGGGTTCTTTATTTTCTCTCAATCAGTATTACAGATTATTTGTGTGCGTATATTTAGGTAAGTTCGCAATTTAACTCTTAACTATGAATCAGGTCCCATAAATATAACCAGTTACCAGTAATGGCAATGGGCCGGATCCAGACCTACGTTCCCTTTATGTTTCAACGCGTAGCGTATTTACGCTTTCGTAATTACTATGCACTCCCCTCGGTCGTACGTACTTTTTGCCGTTTTGCGCTTTCCAAATCCTACCTTAACTTTTCAAAGTGTAACTCCTGTCAGCGGTAATGGCTGCACGTACTTACACGCCTAAGCACGCCCATAATGTACGATTTAAATGGCTCACCGCGCCTCCGAAGCGTAATTACGAGTGTCGTGTGGCTGACGCGCCCCTTTGTTCATAGTTACGCTGTTGATACTAGGCTTGTACGTACGTTCAGAGTTACGTGGCGTAACATCATGCGCAGTACATACAAAACAGCGTTTTTACGTCTCCGGCTCCAAATCAGCAAATATACCATTACTAAAAGAAAAGGGAAGAAGAGAGATGTTATCGCTAAGCAGTAGAGATAGAAACACTTTTGTGTTATGGTAATAAGTGTTTAGCTCTACAATCATAGCAAAATGTAGATGGATGGTTGTCAATAATATTGCAAGAATCAATCAATAAATAAACAAATCAATAAGAAGATATTCAACTAAATTCATTAATGATTCCACAGCAAGGAAGCTAATACAAATCTATTGTCTTGCCAGTCACGGAAACAACAAGATATGTACAAATGCCAATTATACATCGTCACTGGGTTTAACAAACACACTGAGAACTAACAAATACTGCAAATAAACTGAATATATTACTTATAGGCCCAGAAATTAGTGCCATTAAAATTTCCACCATAGTACTATTGTAGCAGCTACAGAAATAAAATAAAAAATAAATATGCCTTCATTATTCATTAAATGTATAGTCATCGGGCTATATTCAGAGATCCGTTTTTGAGGGGAGTTGCGTGCGTATTTTTAGGATCGGATCAACCGCGCATGCGTAGTAACTTTATTTAAGTAATTTAAGTAGTCTATATGCACGTTAGTGCCTAACGGACGTACATGTAAATCGCGCTTGGGGTCATACGCACAGAAATCTGATGTATGGGAAAATTTACATAAAAGTGGGTGGGGGGAGGCATTTAAATGAACGCATGGAGGCGCGGTTATAAAGAATTGCACGGACGGAGCACATACACGCACGTAAGTACACATGTAAAGAACAGAGTGGTCTAGGAACTCGTAAGTCACAGACAGCACGTCCGGGAGAGGGGAGTGTCGGGGTTGTTGGTGGGTGTTTCCTTGCTCCGGTCGTGCGTATAATTGCGTGCATTAAAAAAACGTTCTCTGTATACGGCCCATCATTTTTTTAAATATTTTGGGCTCGATCTTGGCCTCTGTGTATTTATTATTTTTGTATTTTATTGTGTTTTATATTCCTGTTGTACTAAATACTTCCCCAGTAAGTGCTCTTATGATCATAGAATTTTCTCTTTCAGAAGTGTGTTTTTTTTTCACTTTTCCTTAATTGTCAATTAAGCCACTATTACATTGAACTGAGTTCTTTTTATAACAGTCATAGACATAAGGGTAGATCTAGACCTAAGTGCTTGTTACGTTAGAATGCGTAGCGTATTTACGCTAGTATCATTTCTATGCACTCCCTTCGGTCAATCGTACTTTGGACGTTTTACACTGACCAAACCCTACCTTAACTTTTCAAAGCGTAAGTACTGACGTACATAATGGATTTACGTACGTGACGGCTTTAACCCGGCTCATACTGTCCAATTTAAATGCCTGCCTCCGCATCCAAAGCGTAATTACAGGTGTCGTATTAATGCCCCCGTCCCTTCATTCTTATTTACGCTGATGGTACGTACTTTAGGAGTTACGTGGCGTAACATCTGCCGCACACATGCACAGTAAAAACAAATAGCCGATTTGACGTCATCGGCTAGATTTGTGCCATTTGTATATTACATTAGCCTGAATTATTTTTATCTTTCATGTAAATGGAACCAAATTAGTTCCATAACACTGTGCAAGGGGAGAAGCAGACCCAATAAACATTCAAATACATAATTAACAAATATGTATGAAATATGGACAATACACAACTACTACTATAAACAAACTAAGCAGCTGTACATCTATAGCCTGGTAAAGCCAGTCAAGCTATTGTAAGGTTTAAGAATAATAGGTAAGAAATCCACAGAGTGAAGAAGGCCTGAAGGATATTCACCGGAAACCTGTGCAGCTGGCACAAGGGAGCAAAAGAAAATCAGAAAATACAGCTGCTACAGATGAAGGGCATTAGAATGAGGTCCCTGCTAGTGAGGTGCTATATTACATGACATAGCACACCCTCCAACATTTCATGGCTAAAACACGCTCTTCATTGGCACTGACATCAGCATCAGTGCAAAGAAACAAAGAGGAGCCAGCTGCCACCATAGCAGTGCTGCTGAAGTCTGTCCCTGCAGCCCTGTTATAGAGAGCAGATGCTGGAGGACTGGAATGTGAGAGTAGGCGGGAGGGCTTTTTCTGTGCCAGCACCAACTGTGCCATTACAGGTACAGTCCTTTTCTCCGGTGCAGACTGTTATAAAACGGTACTGTGCTGGGACAACAAGGTACAGTTGGAGGGTCTGTCATAGGGTGGAAGGAAGTAACACTTGATGGACAGAATCCTGACCTATTAATGTTATCCTCTGTACTTAAACTGAATACGTGAGACCGCAGTGCAATCATACTGCACATGCACAATCACACGTTTTAGGAAACTGAATTCTGTATGTGATGGCTCATCATGTGTACGTGATCTAAGAATGGAGGGTAGCAGGAGATATTCAAACCAGAAAGTAGGAGCTTGGCTAAGCTCTTACATACAATCCAGCATTGAGAATGTTTACGTTATGCACATGTTCCGAGTGGAATATTTAAGGTAGGGATCTGAACATGTACCATACATGCGTAGGGGTTCAGAGGGAGTGCAATACCCTTGTACTTACTGAGCTTGGGATTGCACTTAGTGTATGTAAGCCTCCACTGCAGAGACTTACGAGCGGTGTGCTATTAGGTCAGGATCCGATCCAGTGCAGCAGTGAAATTTGGAATTGACTAAAAGACTAGCAAGGAGTGCAGGCAGCAGTTAGGAGGAGAACTAATAAACTGCAATAAATGAGGCTGAAGTGTAACATTGAATATTAGGCTTTCATTTAGGAGCATGAGGATTTACAGGGAATTTTCCTGGTAGGCTGGTAGCCTTTGTATGAAGAAAACTAGGATGCTGACAGGTCACTAAGGACCTGATTCACACTTAAGAATCTTCTTAAAATAAGAACTTAAAGTCACTCCTGGGCAAAACCATGTTGATTGCAGGTGGAATTAATTTAATTGTATTCTTTGCATGCAGGGATATATCTTTGAATTGCTTACTGCACACAGATACTGACCAGCTTTACTATTACACCCTTAGTTAGACTTGGGTTGGGAAATAGCACCTCTCAACAGTAGTACTGTTTGCAACAGATAAAATATGACTCCCCTGCAATCAACATGGTTTAGCCCAGGTGTGACTTTAAGTTCTTATTTTAAGAAGATTCTTAAGTGTGAATCAGGTCCTAAGATGCAATCTGTATGAAATAGAGGTCACTAAGGTGTGCTCTGTACTGGGTGGCGGTCACTAGCAAGCTACCTGCATTGTACATAGGTCACAATAAATCTCTTCATTGTATTGTGAAATACTGGTCAGTGGATGTTATATTTGCTTGTAGCTCTTTTGTACAACGCTTTTTTTCTTGTATAGAATTTGGTGAACATAACCCCACCACCAACTATAATTTTCCAGGGCCACTTTAAGTTCCCAATCTGCCCCTGCTTACATCTCAAGTCACCCACACTTTGGGCTGGATCCAGACTTAAGTAAGTGCTTGAAATGAGTTACTCCTGGGCTAAACCATGTTGATTGCAGGGGGAGTCAAGTTAATTGTATTCTTTGCATGCAGGGATATATCTTTGAATTGCTTACTGCACACAGATACTGACCAGCTTTACTATCACACTGTTATTTAGACTTGGGATAGGAAACATCACCTCTCAACTCTAAACTGTTTGCAACAGGTTTAGCCCAGGAGTAATTTATTTCAAGCACTTACTTAAGTCTGGATCCAGACCTTTGTGAGAATCTCTCATTTCATTTAGATGTCATTTTGGTTTTGTACCTCTAATCTTGTGGAATATTCCAGTTTTCTTATACTTTGCTTTCTTCCTCTCATCTTGAAAGTACCCCACACAAACAGCAGATGTCCCTGCTTCATATATGGACATACATCCCCACACATTACCTCATGTTGTGAAAGATCTTGGCTATTTGGCTACAGGTTATTCTTAACAGCATGGAGACAGTAAAGTGCTCAGATCCTAGTCATAGCCAAGATTAACTCAAATGACCTCACTGTTTTGCTCTCTCAAAATGTGAGAAAAGTTTTTCCGCTAAACACATGGGTAATGTCCAAAATAGTATCCCAAGACTGTTGCTTCAGCCAGATTTTATTAGTATAAATACAAATTTACCACAATAAAACAGTTGTGCTCAGTTAAACCCTTCCTAAAAACACGGATAAATGTGCTATACACAGTGGAAAATTCCATGCATGGCAGGCCAACCTACTGGGAAAAGTTGAACAGGACTATGTTTAAACTTTGTTTACTTACCAATTAGCAGCTACCAGCTTCCTGCAGAGATCAGACAATGGAACTGACATCACCCATTCAATGTCCTACAGAAAGACACCCATTCAGTATCCATACAGAAAAATTGTATGACTCACCCTGTGAATTGAATGGGTGATGTCAGCTTCAATGTCTGATCTCTGCAGGAAGCCAACAGATGCTAAATAGTAAATAAAAAGGTTTTAGGGCAGTATTCACAGATCAGAATGAGTTAGGTGCGGCCGCATCCAACTCACACATCCTTCCCCGCAACCCCCAACACCCTCCCTGGCCACTCATCTTGAAAAGGACTGAGGCTGCCGTGGCATGCTTGTTCTTACCTAAAAATTACATTCGGTCTTTAAAGACTACACATAGTCAATCTACGTGCCTAAATAATATGTTGATTGCATAAATGTCCTACTACTACATGAGGAGCTTTTTAGGTGTGAATCCAGACCTTAAAGATTTACTAATGGGCTGCAATCTAGATTCCACACCATGTCGCAAAATGAGCATCATGGCAGAGAGCGCTTTATCTGAGTCCAGCCATAGGGCCTGATCAAGACCTACGCTCGCAAGCGATCGTACGCTGGTCGTAAGCTTAAAATCGGCAGAAAAAAACGCAATGCGCATGTGCATAGTGACAACTTCCGGTCGTACCAAAGACCTTTTCGTAGCGGCGATTCAGGCGTCCGTATTCTTTGCGTATTTTCCAACGACGGGGCGTGTTTATATTACGAAGTTAGTATGGACGCTGGAGTTAGGGAATGAAGGCGGGGGGAGCCATTTAAATTGTACAGTATGGGCGTGCTTAGGCCGGTACGATCAGCGCGTCGCTACGAAAATTCGTACTGACGCCGGGAAAAGTTAGGGTAGGGTTCAGTCGGCGTACGGGGGTAAAGGTAAGGGGAGTGTCATGGGGGTGAAAGTTTATACGCTGAAGCGGTAATACGCTCCGCTCTCATGCGTAGGTCTGGATCAGGCCCCATATAGTATAATTATACACTGAACACCTAATTGCTTAGAGGTGAATGATTATTCCACCACCGTATCATTGCAAAGACTAAATTACTTCCATGTACAACACGCAGTAAAAAAAGAACATCACAATGACCTAGGATTCCACTCTTTCTTTGCTACAATAAATTCATGGTTTCCAATTAGTGGTCAGAATTAGACAGAATTGTTGTTAGTTTGTCCAGAGAAAATCCAAAATGTAGTTATATAAAATGCGGGCCGTATTCATAGAACTGGGAGCGAAAGGTCCGGAATTATACACGTGGACGCTGCAAGGCAACACCCATGACACTCCGCTCACAGGGACGGGTTGTCCTGGACTTACGAATTCCTCGACCACCCTTATCTTTCAGTGTGCATTTCCGTGCGTATAATACTTCCGTACGTGCGTATCTAACTAACCGCACCCTCAAACGGTCATTTAAATGCCTCCCCCCACCCACTTTTTCACGTATCTGTCTCTGGATGGATTACAACCACGCCCTTCCGTACGTATTTTCTCACGTGCGATTTACAAGTCTGTGTCTATCGGAATTTCATGCATAAAATCAACGTAGATAGCGTAAATTTAGTTACTACGCATGCGCAGTTACTTTTTTTTAAGCAACTCGCCCGAGATTTTACTAAGCAACGATTAGTAAATCTGACAATTGCTATCTATGCCATTGAAAAAATCGGGACAACGCTTTCTCGGTGATGATTGGCATGACTATTTTGCTAAAGGCTAATGTCCTGGGACTTTGGGCCTGAACCAGACGAAGATAGCGTAAATTTAGTTACTACGCATGCGGAGTTACTCCCATCCTAAAAATACGCACAAAACTTCCCACAAAAACGGTTCTCTGAATACGACGCTGCATTTTTAATAAAGCATAAGAGAGCCCTTGGTAATAGGCAGATTAGAAGGATTCAGGACTAAGCTACTGGCTTATACAGTATAACTCCCACTCATTTATCTTCTCTAAACAATAAATCATTTAAGTTGTTCCTCAAACCCATTAATATAAACTCTAAATTTGGTTAACTTTCATAATAATAATGATTATTTTTTTACTCTTGGATTTATTTTCTGTTGACCTGCTTGTCAATTAAGATTTACAAAGTAATTTGCTTCCAAAAGAAAGTAACAGGCAGATCACAAATAATTCCATTAATAAAAACATGACATTTCCTTAATGCTAGATATAAATGTGTAAAATACAGACTTAAATGCATTTACATCAGAGACCCCATGCTGCTCCATTATACCTTATGACACAGTAATGATTACGTCCAACCATCTGTGTATTTACGTATGAGAAGTGCATGCAATGTAAAAGCTGACAGAATCAAGGGAATATTTTATCACATTTAGAATGATAGAGATTAATCACAAATGATTAGCGTGTATTGTTTTTCACAGTTTTACACCCACACAGTTTTGGGGGATTTTTTTGCATTCAAATTATGTCACGTCAACGAGCTTGAAAAATAATTGATTATGACTCAAAACGTCTAAAAAAAAAAGTTCATGTCTAATTTTTAAATGTAACGCAGATATAGAAATTGAATCATTGTAAAGTAAGAAATCGCTATCTCTATTGTTATAAGTTCATATTGTTATTATGATCAAAATGTTAAACAAGGTTTGTAGATAGTTCTATCATAACACCCTGCAATTCTAACTGCTAATTAGTCATTTAGATGTAATTGTCCACAAATTGCAGAGGGCGTTGAACAGGAAGATTGATTTTGTGGGACATAAAGATGCCAAAGAGAGCTGGCAGAAATATGTTGGACAATTGGGGCCAGGTTTACTAAGCTGTGGGTTTGGAAAAGTGAAGATGTTGCCCATAGCAACCAATCAGATTCTAGCTGACATTCAGGGGCGGAACTACCATTGGTGCAACAGGTGCAACCGCACCGGGACCCATGCTGATACAAGGGCTCACAGCCGTCTTCACCGCACCACCAAAGCTCCCCACCGGGTTACCTGGGATACCACAGGGCCAAAGCACATTTTTTGCACCTGGGCCCACAACTCGCTAGTTCTGCCTTTGCTGACATTCTTTAGTATGTAATAGTTAAATGAGCTATAAATGTTGCTATGGGCAACATCTAAACTTTTCCTGTGGCATGCATCCTGCACCCTGGGTTGGCAGGGGATAGGGGACCATTCAGCGTCCATTTCTTCCCTCTAATATCTTACGGAGGAAAGAAATAGATGCCAAATTAGTCCTCCTTCCCCTGCGGTGGGACTGTCCCCATTTGCGGGGCAAAAAGGGGGCGGGGCTTACAGCACCGTTAAACCCGTGCCCCCTTTTGGACCCCAAATCTGGACAGTCCTGTCTCAGGCAAGGGGTGTGGGGGGCCCATATGCAAATCCTGCACACGGGCCCCATCACTTCTTAAAACGCTCCTGCTCTGACCAGATATAGGTGTGTTCTCTGTGTACTCGTGTTGTATGCGGTTTGCTCGTACGATGGTCTATTTTCCGGCAACGTAAAATGGCAACTGCCAGTGATTGCCGACAGTCTCCATTTTAGAGAGCGGCAGTGCGGTGACTTCGGGAGTCAGTACAGGTAAGCTTTACCCTAACCCTCCCCTCCCCTAACTCCAACCCTCCTTTTGCCACAGTCTAACCTTAACCTTCCCCTTCAGCCCTAACCCTAACCTTCCACATCTTGAGCCCTAACCTTAGCCTTCAGCGGTCTGTCACTGTTGGGAAGGGTTGAAATAGGTACCCGTTCACTATAGCAATTTTCTATTTGCCGAGCATTACCAGACTGGCAACCGTGTCCGCTGGATATAAGACCGGATTCACAGATACATTTTTTTAAAGTACGCAATTATACGTACGCACGTAGCAAGGCCACACCCACCAACACTCCCCTCTCACAGACGGGCTGTCGGGGACTTACAAGTCCATAGACCACTCTGTTCTTGACGTGTGTACTTAGGTGCGTATACGTGCGATTCTTAATAACCCCGCCCTCATGCTTTCATTTAAATGCCTCCCCCCACCCACTTTTATGTAAATTTTCACCTCCATGTTTTCAACCCCGCCCATCCGTACGTACTTCACAAGTCCATCCGTTAGGCACTTACGTGTGTAAATGCTACGTAAAGTACGTAATATTTATATTTTATATTAAAAAGTTTTCTGCTATTCATCAGCGTTGTCTATATCAACCATCACAGCAAACTACTATATTGATTTTTTATATAGGGCCTCTGCGCTGCCTTGATCTTTTCTAACCCTAACCTTCCACATCTTGAGCCCTAACCTTCAATATTCCGCAGCCTAATCCTATCCCTCCATGTTCCGCTGCCTAATTCTTACCCTCCTCTTAAACCCTAACCTTAACCTTAGCCTTCAGCGGTCTGTCAATCTTGGGAAGGGTTGAAATAGGTACCCGTTCACTATAGCAATTTTCTATTTGCCGAGCATTACCAGACCGGCAACCGTGTCCGCTAGATATAAGGATTCACAGATACATTTTTTAGTACGCAATTATACGCACTCACAAAGCAAGGCAACACCCACCAACACCCCCGACACTCCCCTCTCACAGACGGGCTGTCAGGGACTTGCGAGTTCATAGACCACTCTGTTCTTGACGTGCGTACTTACGTGCGTATACGTGCGATTCTTAATAACCCCGCCCACATGCTTTCATTTAAATGCCCCCCCACCCACTTTTATGTAAATTTTCACCTCCGTGTTTTCAACCCCGCCCATCCGTACGTACTTCACAAGTCCATCCGTTAGGCACTTACGTGTGTAAATGCTACGTAAAGTACGTAAATAAAGTTACTACGCATGCACAGTTAAAACGTACCTAAAAATACGCACGCAACTCCACGTGAAAACGGATCTCTGAATACGGTCCATAGAGTTTAACAGTCTGATTGACAATTTAAGAGGTCAATAACAAAAATATCTTTGTAACCTTTTAATAATAGTTTTTCACTCTCCAGAAGTCTCCTGAAATTCGTCTATGCCCCAGGAATCCAGGAACAGCAGACAATTGACCTGTATTTAAGCTTGATGGTGTGCTTTAATGCAAATTATGGTCTCAAGTCTGACCCTCCCTCTTTCTAATAATGAGACTTAAAACATTATTTAGGATGGGTGGGATTGGATGATGTATTTGTGACAGCTCCACCCCATTCTTTTTACTAATCCTGGATTGCAGTATTGCAAGTTGGGGGTGGGCCTTCAGGTAGTGTTTAGCATAAATCACACCTTGAAGCCCCGCCCCATTCTCCAGTCTCTCTCTCCTGTCCATCATCTCCTGAAAATGGGAGATTAAAAGTCAACAAATATGCTTTTTTTATGCAATTAATAGAACACAGATATCGTGATGGCTTAACAGCTATTAGGTGATAAGAAAAGTCATCAGCAAATACATTGTAACATCTGAAAATAGATTCCTGGGGGGAATCTTTCAATGAAACAAGTTGTTTAGCTGGGAAAAATGATTAGCATCATAGCTTTTAGGGGCACATTTTCAAATCAGATTCACTTCAATGCAGATCATTTGCTCTGGCAGCATCTGAAAGCAATTAGAATGTTATTTCTTTTAGATGTCAGTTTATTAGACTTCCTTATATGTACAATTATTTATCATAATGTTTCATGCATGTTAAGGAGACCAGAAATAGCGTATGGAAGGGAAATTGCCAAATTTAAAACAAAGAAAGAGATCAAATACCACTCAAACAAAGAAAAGACAAGACAATTAAAATGAACATTTACTGCAGAATGTAGAAAGAAATGATTGCAATTTTTGGCGCTTGGTTATCTTATAATGAAAAAGAAATTCTTGATGTTTTTAAAGTAATGAATCAGTATAAGCATTTTAAAAGAACTCAATGATTATATGTAATATATATTAATAAGGACATTAATATATAAATGCAGCTGAAAATTTTATTTCAATAAGGGATGGCGAGTATTATCCCGAGAGAACGTGATAATAATGTCTTAAGTATAGTAAAACCAATGTATAACACATTGGTTTACCACAATATAAGCAGCAGGGATCTACAATAAACCAATTATTATAGTTTTATCCACAGTGGTAATAGAATGCCATTTTGACCACATTCTTTTTAATAGTTGGTAGTTATTAAAAAGCACAGCGAATTACTTGAATAGAGAACAGGGTCCAAATTCACAGTTACGTAGTTTTCATCTTAGTTACGTTGTTTTAAGAACTTATGTATGCTATCTACGTACCATTTCTGTACGTAGATTGCGTAAGCGCGGTCTATGTTCTTACGCAACCTACGTACAGAAGTGGTACATAGATAGCGTAAATAAACTAGTATGCATGCGTAGTAGCTCAATTCTTAAAACAACGTACGTAAGACGAAAACTACGTAACTGTAAATCTGGACCTAATTGTGTGGGGATGTGGGGCTCCGGTCCAAACGGACGATTTTCGAATAGGCCAGATTGCGAAATGGCTGGGATTTGGATTGCTATGCCTCGATGAGGCACCGAAAGCTCCATGGTCCGAAAAGTTATAAAAAAATAGTCCCCCACTCCTTTCCCTAATTGTAACCCTAACCCTCCCCTCTCACTACCCTAACCCTAATCCTCCCTTCCTGGCAGCCTGACCCTAACTCCCTCCCCTCCCCTGCGGCCTGACCCTAACCTTCCCTCACCTGCGGCCTGACCCTAACCTTCCCTCACCTGCGGCCTGACCCTAACCTTCCCTCACCTGCGGCCTGACACTAACCTTCCCTCCCCTACGGCCTGACACTAGCCCCCCCTCCCCTACGGCCTGACCCTAACCCTCCCTACCCCGCATAAAGAGTTTACTCACCTGTTCCAGGTCCGGCGATAGCAGCGGTGGAGGGATATCGCAAATTGCAAAAGTGAATGGGTGAAGTTTGCCAAACGGCACACTCACCCATTCATTAAAAAAAAGTCTAAATAGGTAAGTATTCAAAAAAGGGACATCTGAAAAGGAACTTTCAGATGTTTCTTTTTCGGAAATTAGATTTTCTTACCAGAGAGTGTAACCAGTTGTGTGGATACAATGGGCCTGATCCAGACCTACGCCGATGCGCTGTGCTTACTAAAGCACAGCATATCGGCGTCCACTCTCCCCGACACTCCCCCTGTGCGGGCATATTTTCCCTTCCTTACGCCGGCTGAAGGCTACTCTAACTTCAGCCAGCGTAAGGAAGGGGCCATACGCTCACACAGGAGCATATGTCCGTCTAGCCCTCCCTCCCACTCTCATTAAACTACCTCCCCCCGCCCACCTACACTAACCTTAACGTAGGGACGCCGGGGGACGTCCCCTCCAACGCCCGATCAACGATCGGGCGTCCGTAGCAGTGCCGTAGGGACGTTGGAGGGGACCAGCGTCTCTACGTTAAGGTTCTTGGGCTCTTGGTTATACTGGGAGGACAGAATGACATTGTAATGGCAATGTTACATTCCACCCCTGGGTGCTTGGAGTAATGATGGAGTTTAATCATATTAATAATGGATCTTGATTTCATGGAAAAGTTATTTTTTATTATTTCTTCAAATTGGTTATGGTTCTGGAACAAGCATATGGGACTGGATCCAGAATTCCAAAATGTGGATTTGTGTCTGCACACTGTGAGCCAGATCCAGAACTGCGTAGGCTAGCCGCTGACGTAAAATCACCAATTAGTATTTACTGCGCATGTGCGCGGCAGATATTGCGACACGTAACTCAGGATGGACGTAACACTCTCATAAACTACGTACGAAGGGGGGTGCCTAAAATGCGCTAGCCGTTTTTACATTCCAACTAAGCTTTGGAGGCAGAGGGAGGAATTTAAATCGTACAGTATGGGCTGAGTTTGGCAATTACGTCCGGCAGGACGATACGTACGTGCGCGGTTACGCTTGGAAAAGTTAAGGTAGGGTTTGGTAGATGTATGTCCATCAGATGGGAGTACCTGGGGGAGTGCATAGTACTTATGATAGCGTAAATACGCTACACTAACAAACGTAACGAACGTAGGTCTAGCCCAGTGTGCGTAAAATGGTCATCATTGCACACTGCTCATGCATCAGTTACAGTTACAGAAGCCTTTACGCTGTTGATACCCTTACATCTGATCCTTCATTACACACCAGTTCTACTTTCCATGGGGCTGGTGTGTAATATTTAAGGTAAGAGCCTTGGGTACAGAATTCCTCGCGTGAAAGGAGGTATATTTAATAAAGAGGAAATGCTGCCACAGTCAAGCAGTTTTGTGTTGTTGTGGAACTACAATTTCCAGGATGCTTCAACTGCCTAGTCATAGCTGATACCTGACAAAGCATGCTGGGACTCATAGTTTCACAAGCCCTGGAGAGCCACAGGTTTTCCGACATGTAGGCATGGTTTACAAAATGTTAGCTCATAACTTTATTTAAAAGAAACAAAAAAAAAAAAGATAATTTGAACTAGTTAGCATTAGCCTGCTGCATTACATGTCTCTTGACTACTTGCCTATGTGCTTCCATTTTCAAGGTGTCCTCATTTCCTGTACTACCAATTTAGTGTGCCACACAGGGAGACTGTAATGCAGATATGGGGCCAGATTTACTAAGCCACGGGTTTGGAAAAGTGGAGATGCTGCCCATAGCAACCAATCAGATTCTAGCTCTCACCTATTACATATTAGAGAATGTCAGCTAGAATGTGATTGGTTGCCATGGGCAACATCTCCAATTAAACCCGCAGCTTAGTAAATCTGGCCCATGAACTTTTGCAATGCGTCCACATCAAGTACACAAAAAACTCTGGGTCAGGTCCCTGTAGTACTTTTCTCAGAACTTTAATACTATAGAGATTATCAACAAACAACATAAGTTTGTTGACTTGTCTGTTCTTAAACTAACTAAAATAGATAATGAAGTTTGTTTTTAAACCCTGCGTTGATATTACTGCTGATTCAGGTGTCGTGGGACGAGGCCTAAATAACAGGGTTTGAAGTCTGAAAACTGTTACTTTACTGCAAACTCTTTATCTTTTTTTTTTTTTTTCTTGAAACGCCATCCTCAATCCCTAATCATCTTCTTATATAAGTATAGTCTTCAAGCCGTACAGTTGTAAACCTGTGGGAATATAATGTACAGTGTGCAGGAATGAAATTGATGCAATTTTCTTGCCTCTTATTAATTCTTATACACTTGTACCAGGTAGGAGGAATAAGATGAAGCACAATAACGTCTTAAGTACACCATAAATTAGAGAAATAAAATGGATTTTAAATGCATTGCATCAGGGACTACACTTTGTCTTTGGAACTTAGCAGAAAGCAGCAGCGTAGTTTACATGCATTTGTATGTTAAATTATATAACCTTCATAACAATGTAAATTATGCTGAATGCCTTGAACCCATAAATAGTCTAAGCCACCCTGGGGTGCAGAAAGTATTTTCCATGCCCCTTGGTATGTGAACGCACTTTGCATTAATATAATAGAGAATGCTATTGTCATTTTGTTTGCATTAGCATCCTGGTATCAGCAAGCGGTAGAGGAATTGTTTATTTCCATTTGTGCTGGCAATCTCACACGTCTTGTTAGATGCAGGAGTCTAGTCTGTGCTATAAAAATGAGAAATAATGGAACGGGAGAAATGAGACCTTGAAAGGGGTTTTTTTTTTGTTCTCTGATAAAATATGATGTACATAGTATAGAAACTGAAGATATCTGTGAACTGTATGATCTGCTCTAACAATGTATATATTGTTCATTTAGAAGCACATTACTATGAAATGCCAATTTCATTACACTGGACAAAATATTTTAATTTCCAACGATTTGCAAGATACACTCTTAGGACTGTATTCACCACTAAGGGCCAGATTTATTAAGCTGCGTGTTTGGAAAACTATAAATGTTGCCCTTACCAACCAATCAGATTTTAGCTGACATTCTCTAGTATGTAAAAAGAAAGTGAGAGCAAGAATCTGA